>CM056050.1:155886634-156034134 GCA_029574335.1 Rana kukunoris | reverse complement strand
TTGTATTCTAGCAATGTTTATCTCCTTTTTTTTTTTTTTTCTTTAATAGCGTGGAGTTTACTTCTGTGGAATAAGGTACACTGATGATGATATGACCCTTGCTGAGCCTTACGCAGACTCTTCCCGTATTCGATACCACTCATTTAAGGAGAGAATTCAGATTCTGGAAGATGAAGAAGTTGAACTGATCAATGTGCCTGTCCCTGAATTTGCTGATAGTGACCCTGCTGACATTGTACACGATTTTCACAGGGTAAGCTCTATTTCCTTATAACTTGAATGTGCTAAATGTGTTTTTGATGGCTAGTTTTAAGGACAACAGTCACTTCTAGTAGTTGTGTGTGTTCTGAGTAATTTTCTAGCAAAAAAAAATGTTTTTTTTTTTTTTTTGCATGTAGGAGAGGAGTGCCAGAGTAGGCCTGATATGGAAGTGGTTAAAAACCCCAGAGATCCAAAAAGCCAGGGTTACTCAATACCACTGTTGGGTGGACCTGCCTGTTGAAATGTGAAATATATATCTGACACCCTAGGGAATAAAATGGCAGTCATTGCAACTTTTTACCTCGCACGTTTTTTGTTTTTTTTTACGGGTTACCAGTTTAGAGTTACAGATGGATATATATCACTTTTATTCCTATTACAAGGAATGAAAAAATCCCCTGTAATAGGAATCTATTCTGACAGATCCTCTTTATGTGGGGTCAATAAGACCCCATATCTCTCCACCAGGCTGGAAAGCCTATAAGAACGATCAAGCGGCGGAACTGCCACTATGATCGTTCTTATAGTGCACTGAATGGCCGGCTCAAAATGGTGAAACCTGAATGATGCCTGTAGCTGCAGGCATCATTCAGGTTTCCCCTCTGAAAGTCCAGGACGTCATATAACTTCCTTGGGCTGGAAGTGGTTAAGGAAGATGCCTCTTCTAATTGTATGTATTATGCCCCTCTTCCCTTTTTTTCCTTTTCTATCTACTTTCTGCTGGGTTCTATGTCCATCTTATATTTATATTGGTTTTACAGGCAGCGGGAGGGGACATCTTATAGACCCCACCCCCCCACACACACACATTTCTCCATAAAGAGGACCAGTCATGCCCTATTCTAAGGGACTTGCGTTCCTTGTAATCGGAATAAAAGGAGTAAAATGAAATGGAAAGTGATTTTATTTTTTTTAAGTGCCCATGTCTTTGCACGCATATGTATGTTGCACCTACATATAGTTGCATAGTAGGTGAAGTCCATCAAGTCCAACCAATGTGTATGATTATATGTCAGTATTACATTGTATACCCCTGTATGTTGCGGTCGTTGAGGTGCTTATCTAATGGTTTAAAAAAACTATCGATTTACTTGGCGTAACATCTTTCAAATTATATTAAAAAAAAAAATGGGGCTAACTTTAGTGTGCGTGTTTTAAAATATATAATATCTCGCATGAAACTGTCTCCGTCTCTTACTCCTCTGAATAGGACCGATATGGAAGTGGTTAATATTGTAATACATTTGGTGGGGTGGTGGCTTGTATAGTGCTGATTGCCTAACAATGCATATTATACACTCTTGAGTTCTGATAAGGGCATATGCTGATTAATGTTGATGCTTCATGTTTAAACTATAAACTTTGCTCAGTAATTCTAATTACTAGATGGAAAAAGCAGTTCACCTTTGTACTGTTGACGGAATATCCTGTTTTACTTGTAATATCCTTTTGGCAACAGGAAGAAAAAAATAACTGCTTTGCTGTTGCAGCCATTTTATATATAAAAAAATAAATAAAATTGGATCGTTTAATTTTAGACAAACGACCAGACTTTGGACACTTTTAAGTAGTGACATACTAACCAGAAGTAAATCTGCATTAGAACCAAGTCCTGCATGTTCACCTTTTGAAAAATGGAGCATAATTGGTTCGGTCTTGGGCCTGCTTTGTTGCCTCCAGCACAGAGTGCTTGAACATGTGCGTGGCACAATGAAATATCAAGGAATTCTGGAGCAACGTACTGTGCAAGTCTGAAAGCTGTCGTGGGTCATTATCCTGTTAGAGGACCCAAACACGTGCTAAAAGCACCCAGGAAAGACTGAGTTCTGGTCTGAACCTTACATCTATGGAAAGAGCTGAAGCATGCAATATGGAGAACGGCACCCTTTAAGTCTGAGGCGGCTGGAGCAGTTTGCTCAAGAAATATGAGCCTAACTACTTGTTGGCAGGTGCAAAAATGTCAGAGCAACAGAAATTGTTTGCAATATTGCTTCAAAAGGTTGTGATACAAGATATTCGTTTAAAGCAAATGCCAATACAAATGTATTATTTTTAAAGTGGTTCTAAAGGTACAAGGTTTTTTACTTTTGTGCATTATATGCATTGAGGTAAAAAAAAAAGCATCTGTTTGCAGCAGCCCCCCAATACTTTCCTGAGCCCCCTCTCGATCCAGCGATTGTCCATGAGAGCCTTGCCTGTCCAGGAACTCGCCCTCCTGATTGGCTTTTGGCAATAGCGGTAGCCATTGGCTGCAATTGACAGCAAGAGCCAATTAGGAGACGGAGGGTGTGGGGCCAAGCCCCTGCTCTGTGTGTGAATGGACACAGTGCAACGGCTTGGGAGCACGCCTGCTTGGGTGCCCCTACAGCAAGCTGCTTTTTGTGGGGGCAGGCGTAAGAGACCAGGAGCGTCAGCATGGGACCCAAAAAGAGGAGGATCTGGGCTGAGTAGGTGTGTATAACATGTTTGGTGTGAAACTGAAAAAGCTTTAGTATCACTTTAATATGTTGCACTTCTGAATCCATAAATGTAGTGGCTTCAAACCATATGGGGGTCTGGGCTTTTTATTTATATATACATACATACATACATACATACATACATACATACATACATACATACATACATACATACATACATTGGGCTTAAACTCCTCTGCTTTTACAGGCATTTTGACACGTTTCTTGTTTTACCTGTAAAAGCACTTCTGTGTTGGCCAGTGTCCATGCACATGCAGGCAGAAAACAGCAGAGGAGCTGAAGAGCAGAAAAACCAGCTGAAAGCACCTAAGACATATTTAAATGAGTTTTAGCGTCTATATTCCAATGGCCAAAATAAATTCTTGAATAAATGTCCTGAGCAGCAAGTGGTTATACCAGGATCATGGGTAAGCTGGAGTACAGAATTCTTCACAGTAAAATAGATGTTTGCGCTTTTACTGTATAAACCTATATTGAGCTCTAAAATTAGTCGATGTCTGCTTAGTTGCCATTTTTCAATTTACAAAATCCAAAGGAAACTAACTAGGGTTGTACCGATACTAGTATCAGTATCGGGACCAATACTAAGTATTTGCGGGAGTACTTGTACTTGCGCAAATGCTCCCGATGCTTCTGCCGATACTTTTTTTGTATTTATCAACATGTTCTGTGAAAATTCTTTTTTTTTTTTTTTTTTTACTGATGCGTGACAAGCAAATACAATTTTTTTACTCCATTTTTATTCTTTTATAATGTCTTGAGTTAGAGTTCTTCATAATGCTAAAGAAAATATCCTTAGTCTGTATTGTGGTTTGAAAACTGTCACATGACATTTAAAAAAAAGTATCGGTATTCGGTATCGGCGAGATAACTAACCGATGGTGCCCACACACGATCAGTTTGGTCCGATGAAAACTGTCCATCAGACCGTTCTCATCGGTTTGACCGATCGTGTGTACGCGGCCTTAAACAAAGTCAGATTTTGTAGGATTAGACTTGTTTGGCACCTGCTTAGTATAATTAATTATACAATCTTCATCAATTTCATATGTAGGTTGAAACGAAGAGCTGTGCAGGTGGCTTAAAACTGGGTGAGGTATAGCCAAACTGCTACCAAGGTGAGGTTTATATGGTTATACAGTTTCATGTCATGTCATAGGTCATTCACCATGGCAAGACACAAGTTATACTGCATCAGCAAGGACTCTCCAGGGCAAAGGTTTCAAAGCAGGCTGGGGTTTGAAGATGTGCTGTTCAAGCTTTTTTGCAAAAGCACAAATAAACAGGCAATGTTGAGGACTGTTGCAGTGGTCAGCCAAGGTGACTTCATGCATCAGATGAAAGACACAACATGCTTCCCTTTCAACCTCCAGAACATGTCCAGTAGTGCCATCAACATAGAACTAGCGGAAACCAGTGGGACGTAAGTACACCCATCTACTGTCTGGAGAAGTCTGGCCAAATGTCTTCCTCATGGAACAATTGCAACCCAAAAGCCATACCCCTAACATGGAAAATTGGGCTAGGTGACGAGACCATACACGAAAACATAGGAACTGGGGTGTAGAAAATGGCAGCAGGAGCTCTGGACCCATAATTCAAAACATGATGTATTTTGGCTGTAGAAGAAGGATTGGAGAGCGGTACAGCAATGAGTGTCTGCAGGCAACATGGAAGCATGGTGGAGGTTCCAAATGGAGTTGCAGATTTAGTCAGGATTGATGGTGTCCTCAATGCTGAGAAGTACAGGAAGTTACTTATCCAACATACCATACCATCAGGGTGGTGTCTGGCCTCAAATTTATTCTGCAGCAGGACAACAACCCCCAACATACAGCCAATTTCAGTGTAAAGAACACAGAGTGATGGTTTGGCCCCCACAGAGCCCTGATATCAACATGGAAAGTAAATGAACAGAAGAACATTCCAAATGCATTTTTGGTTAGACCACCCTTTGTCTTTAAAATGGCATTAATTCTAGGTACACTTGCACACAGTTTTTGAAGGAACTTGGCAGGTAGGATGTTCAACACGTCTTGGAGAACTAACCATAGATTTTCTATGGGTGTAGATTGCCCCAAATCCTTGAAATATTTGGCTGCACCAGGAGGTAGTTTGCCCTGATTGACACATCCTTGAATCTGTCTGGGATTACATGAAGACATGTGGCTTCAAAAGCTGGGTGCAAGTGTACCTAGAAGAACTTGTGCTGTTTGGAAGGTAAAGGATGGCCATACCAAATATTGATTTGATTTCTAAATCTCTTCTGTTCATTTACTTTCCATTTTTATTGATAAAAAAAAAACTTCTATTTCTCAAAGAATTCTTCTTAATTTTACAGTATTTGCTTTTCACACCTGCCTAAAATGTTTGTACTGTATGTCTGATCCCTGAGACAAACTATTCCTTCTTTTTTTTTTCCCCCCTTACAGAAACTCACTGCTTACCTTGATCTCAGCCTGAACAAATGCTATGTTATCCCTCTGAACACATCAATTGTTATGCCCCCAAAGAATTTCTTGGAGCTGCTCATCAACATCAAGGTATGTTCTAGTATGTTTGGCTGACAGTGAATTAGTATGATTTCCACAAATGTGAATGTGTTAGACTTTTGTTTTTAGATTTCTTGCAATGTTGATGTAAAATTTGTATGCTGTTAAAAACTACAACCCCTTAGATTTTAAATGTGAGTCACTGACCTGGAACAAGTATGCAGATCAGGAAAGTTGGAGTAAAGTCAGATCACTATCTGCATACTCATTTCATGTCTGTGACTAATAAAGCCAAGAGGGGCTAGTGTTTTCAGAAGAGGTCTGCAAAAGCAGCCTTGATTCTTTTAATAGCAGGTTTCCTTGAAAATTTTTGTGCAGTTTACAATCATTTCTAAAAAAAAAAAAATCTTTCTGGCTTATGTGGAGTACCTAATCAGGTCAGTGCACACAATTAAACTTTGAGTCTTTGTATCGTTTGCATCATGGCATATTTTAAACCACTATGGAAGATTAAATCGGTATTGCAGATATAAAACCCTTCTGAAAAATCTTTCCAATTTTAGGCTGGAACATACCTTCCCCAGTCCTACTTAATTCATGAACAGATGGTGGTCACAGATCGCATTGAGAATGTAGACCAGCTGGGTGTCTTTATTCGCCGCCTCTGCCAGGACAAGGAGACCTACAAACTTCAGCGCAGAGAGCCAGTTCGAGGTAACTTTTTTTTGTTTTTGTTCTACTTGGCTTTATCGGAATGGTATATACAAAGGTTAAACTCTGTAAATGGTTTCCTAATGGCTTATTAATCACGTCTGCCCCGGAAGAATTTACCCCCTTCCTGACCAGGCCATTTTTTGTGATACGGCACTGTCCCTTTAAAGAAGTAAAGTCTAAAAAAAAAAACTGCAAGGCAAAGGCATAATGAGCTAGTATGCATAGCATACTAGCTCATTATGTAGTGCCCACCCCCGAAACCCCCTTGGCCTTCTTCGTACACCGCTCGGGCGGCCAACATCTTTCCTTGGGGTTACTTCTGGATATCGTGGCTATAGCGCTGTGATTGGCCCGGAGCCGGAATTACGTCACTGGCACATGCGCTTGGGAGCCGCCATTCAAGGCACGGGCTCCTTTAGGAACGGCATGATCACTGTTGCTAAAGTGCACCTGCGCCGGTGTCTACGGCACATGAATTTTAGACATCGGCGCCTTTTTTTTTTTTTTGTAAATATCTTGTAAATCGTGGAGGTTTTGTAGATATTTCTTTTTCGTACATCACGGGACACAGAGCAGCATAGCCATTACCATGTGGGTTATAGAGCGTACCTTCAGGTGCTGGACACTGGTGTAATCAACTACACAGGAAGTTCCCTCCCTATATAACCCCCTCCCCTACCGGGAGTACCTCAGTTTTTTCGCCATTGTCTTAGGTGTTGGTCACGCTTGGCTTTGCCTCTGGGTCCTTGGGACTATGGCAGGCTAACCGGATCCGTCCAAGGTGCTTCATAGCCAAAGTGGACGGTACCCGGGCCCTGTTCGGTGCAGGGTGTTGCCTATAATGCCTCTCCCTGGAGGGCTGGATCCTGGGCTCCAGGGCTTTTAAAACCTCCTGGGGTAAAAATGTCCCTGATGCCAGGATGCTGTATAGGCCCAGGGGTGTGGGTCCTTGGGTCCCCGGTCCCTGAAGGTCTAGTACTATACCCACGTAGATGGGGGAAGATTGGGCCTCTTGCTTAGCAATACCCTGCGGCGTGGAGCAGGTAAGAGGGGGGCCTGCGGGACTTGGTTCGACGGCAGGTCTCTCCCTGGGGGTCTGGGACTAGCCTGTTATGCTCGGCATCGGCACTTGCTCCACTATGTCTTCTCAGACAGGATGGGGTTCTATGTTCCCGGCTAAGTATGTATATGTGATTATTGTGTGTATATATATATATATATATATATGTATCTCCCCCAGGCTGGCATGTTTGACTTACTGCTGCAGCCATGCGGTTTTGGTTGTGGGCTCTGCACTCTCTCCTATTGGATTCCAAAGCAAGGAGAGTTTTCCCTTTCCAACAGGGCACAGGAACGCCTTAGGGCTTGGTGCCATTACCTGGTGTCTGAATGTGGCCTCCCTCCCTCCTCCTCCATGCTGGGACAGGCTGGATTGCCTCTGGAGGCAGACGCCGAACAGGCGAGCCCCGGGGCGTCAGGTTGCGCGCGCACGTTCGGCCTTTGAGCCTATGGCGTGCAGAGGGGGGCGGTCCCGTCAGCGTCAGGGCGTTCTCTTGGCGCTGACGTCAGAGCAGGGATTTTTAGTATAAAGCTCTTGCTGGAGCCAGCAGGCTGGGGGACACAGAGAGAGCGAGTACCTGAAGCTGGATGCTGACAGTGGTATAGTGACACCCAGTGGCAGGTTTGAGATCGACAGGTCTGGAGCTTGCTCCACACAGAACCAAGGGTTATTTTTTTCAGCCTAGATCTCTTGCAGCAGTTTGAGCAGTTACAACCTTGGGTGCTCAGAGCTTGCCAGTTGTTTTGTGGTAGCAGTACTTGGGTTGCCTAATGTTGCTCCTCTGGTGGTATGGTGGCTTAGTTGCTAAGACCTTTTCCATAGCCTATAATTTACATTCTTTTGCTTCTGGCTGCAACATTAGGTTGTTGACAATCAGGAGTACCTCAAGGTTGTGCTATGGCTCCCAAGGGCGCGGGGACATCTAAGGCTGCAAAAAAACAAAAGGGTTCCCCGTCAGGCTCGGAGGATCTGGGCCAAACGGTGGCAGTCCCATCCTCTCCGGATAGATCTGCGGTCATTGCCTTGGAGGAGCCATCAGGGTTGCTTGGGGCGGTGGCTGGCCCTGTCCAACCCAACCCTGTGTTTATCACAGAGGATATGCTAGCAGCCACTCTGGGTGGGCTAGAAAGAAGGTTGACAACTTTGATTGCAAACTCACTGCCTGGCAGGAAACGGGGCAGATCCCCGTCACCTAAAATGGTATCCTCGGATGCAGAGGTCCTCTCCCCTGAGGAGTTGGAATTCCAAGAGGATCAGATAGATCAGGACCTAGAAGGGTCAGAAGTTGAAGAATCCACTATTGAGGAACCCTTCTCGGCTTCCCAGGCAGAAAATTTGTGGATTCAGTCCTTAACGGACATTGTCCGCACGGCCTTTAAGTTGCCTTTACCTGAACCTCAGGTCCCTGCAGTATCATCATTGGGCTCCATGAGGGCCCCATTAAATAGTGCGGTTTTTCCCATACACCCTCTCTTGGAGAACTTGATATTCCAGGATTGGGCTAAGCCTGACAGAATTTTTTTGCCTCCTAAAAAATTTTCCATACTCTATCCGATGGAAGAGAAATTTTCAAAAAGGTGGGCGCTCCCTACAGTGGACGCAGCCATCTCCTGCGTGAATAAGTCCTTAACCACTTGTCATCTGCCCACCGTCAAATGACGGCGGGCAGACGACTCCATTATCCTGACATCACGTCATATGACGTGATGTCCCTTTAAAGCCGCGGGCGCGCACCCGTCGCTCTGCGGGGATCCCCTGCGAGTGCCCGGCGGCAACGATCGCCGCCGGGCACACGCGATTGCTCAGTAACTGAGCGGGGACGTGGAGCTCTGTATGTAAACACAGAGCTGCACGTCCCTGTCAGGGAGAGAGGAGATCGATTGTGTCCCTTGTACATAGGGACACAATCGGTCACCTCCCCCAGTCACTCCCCCCACAGTTAGAACGCTCATAGGACACACATTTAACCCCTTCCCCGCCCCCTAGTGGTTAACCCCTTCACTGCCAGTCACATTTATACAGTAATCAATGCATATTTATAGCATTGTTCACTGTATAAATGTAAATGGTCCCAAAAATGTCAGAAAAGTGTCCGAAATGTCCGCCATAACGTCGCAGTCCCAATAAAAAAATCGCAGATCGCCGCCATTAATAGTAAAAAAAAAAAAAATGCCATAAACTATCCCCTATTTTGTAAACGCTATAAATTTTGCGCAAACCAATCGATAAACGCTTATTGCATTTTTTTTTTTATTACCAAAAATATGTAGAAGAATACGTATCGGCCTAAACTGAGGGAAAAAATGTTTTTTTTATATATTTTTTGGGTTATTTATTATAGCAAAAAGGAAAAAATATTGCATTTTTTTAAAAATTGACGCTCTATTTTTGTTTATAGCGCAAAAAATAAAAACCGCAGAGGTGATCAAATACCACCAAAAGAAAGCTCTATTTGTGAGAAAAAAAGGACGCCAATTTTGTTTGGGAGCCACGTCGCACGCGCAATTGTCAGTTAAAGCGACGCAGTGCCGGAAGCTTATATTTTGTCTGGGCAGGAAGGGGGTGTAGGTGCACAGTAGGTAAGTGGTTAACTTGCCCGGTGAAAAACATACAGATGTTTAAGGATCCGGTCGATAAACGTTTAGAAACATTGCTTAAAGCCTCTTTTGCCACGGCAGGGGCAGTAGTACAGCCAGCGGTGGCGGCCATTGGGGTTTGTCAAGCCTTGAAAGAGCAGACAAAACAAATGCTAAAGGATATACCGGCCCAGCAGGCTAGGGAGCTAGCTGTCCTCCCAAGAGCACTTTGTTTCGCCGTAGATGCTATAAAGGATTCCATACAACAAGCGTCCCGTTTGTCACTCTTTCTGGTGCACATGCGTAGGATCTTATGGCTAAAGAAGTGGTCAGCCGAAACCCCGTGCAAAAAGCTCTTAGCCGGCTTCCCCTTTCATGGAGGAAGGCTTTTCGGGGAAGATCTGGATAAGTATATTCAGACAATCTCTAGTGGAAAGAGCACTCTTTTACCGATTAAAAGAAGACCTCGTGTTCCTGCGTTTAAACGCCAAACCTCCCCAGCCTCAGGTCTTTCAGGCTCCAAACAGTTCCGACGGCCACCCGGTCGTCCATTCTTCAGCAGTAAAGCACAAGGTCAAGCCTCAGGGGGCAAGAGGCCCTGGGCTCGCAAGCCAACTAAGGCAGCCCCCAAGACAACTTTATGAAGGGGCGCCCCCACTCACTCGGGTGGGGGGAAGGCTTCAGTACTTTTCAGAGGTTTGGGAAGCCAGAGTCCCCGACAAGTGGGTTTGCTCCGCAGTTTCGGCAGGATACAGACTGGAGTTTCTGGAATCTCCCCCACCCCACTTTCACGGGTCTAGTTTACCAAACGACCCGGTAAGGAGGGCATCTCTGCTAACGGCATTAGATCGCCTCTTACTCCAGGGAGTAATTATGGAGGTTCCAGCTCAAGAATGCGGACTGGGGTTTTACTCCAATCTCTTCGTCATACCAAAACCCAATGGCGACGTCGGGCCAATTCTGGATCTAAAACGGCTAAATGGTTTCCTAAGGGTTCGGTCCTTCCGCATGGAGTCCATACGCTCAGTGGCGGCCGCCTTGCAACAGGGCGATTATCTGGCGTCAATAGATATAAAGGACGCATACCTTCATGTGCCGATCTTTCAGGCACACCACAGGTTTCTTCGCTTTACAGTGAATCATCGCCACTACCAGTTTGTGGCTCTCCCGTTCGGGTTGGCAACGGCCCCAAGGGTATTCACGAAGATTCTGGCCCCCATTTTGGCCAGTTTGAGGGTTCAGGGAGTTACGGTTTTGGCGTACTTAGACGACCTTCTAGTCATAGATCGATCAACTTCCAGCCTGAAGCAAGCAGTAGCCCTCACGATACAGCGCCTCGAGGCCTTTGGCTGGGTCCTAAACCGAGACAAGTCGGCCTTGCAGCCCACAAAACAGTTGGAATACCTAGGCATGTTGCTAGATACAGAACGTCAGAGTCTTCTTGCCCCAGGCGAAGGGCGAAGCCATAAGACAATTGATACACTTAGTCCTGAGCAGGAGGAAACCAACTATTCGCCTATGTATGCGACTGCTGGGAAAGTTAGTGGCCACATTCGAGGCGGTGCCATACGCCCAAATCCATACTCGAATGTTACAGGCAGCCATTCTTTCAGCATGGAACAAGAAGGTTCAGGCATTAGACCTTCCCTTAACCCTCTCCTCCGGGGTGCGGCAGAGTCTTTACTGGTGGTTAGTTCCTCAGAATCTGTCAAAGGGAAGAGCCTTCAGTCCCGTGTCATGGAAAGTAGTGACCACGGATGCCAGCCTGCTAGGTTGGGGGGCAGTTCTGGAGGATCAAACCCAGCAGGGAGTGTGGTCAAGATCAGAGAAGACCCTTCCCATCAATATTTTGGAGATCAGGGCGGCTCGATTAGCCCTGGAAACCTGGACACCCTGCCTACAGGGGTCCCCGGTGAGAGTGCAGTCCGACAATGCCACGGCTGTGGCTTATATAAATCATCAGGGGGGCACGAGAAGTCGTGCCGCTCAGAGGGAAGTGAATTGGATCTTCACATGGGCAGAAGCTCATGTACCGTGCATCTCAGCAGTATTTATCCCCGGGGTGGACAACTCTCAAGCGGACTTTTTAAGTCGCCAGCAGCTACTCCCGGGAGAGTGGGCACTCCACCCCCAGGTGTTCCAGGAGATTTGCCAGAGGTTCGGGTCTCCGGAGGTAGATCTCATGGCATCGAGATGCAACAGGAAGGTAGACAGGTTCATATCCCGAACGAGGGATCCCTTGGCATGCGGGACCGATGCATTGGTCTGCCCCTGGGATCAATTCAGTCTGCTGTATGCCTTTCCGCCATTGCAGATGCTACCCCGCCTGTTGCGCAGAATCAGGATGGAGCACAAACCGGTTATTCTGGTGGCACCAGCTTGGCCCCGAAGATCGTGGTACTCTCTGATTGTGAGAATGTCACTGGGGGAACCATGGCCGCTACCGCTCCGCCCAGACCTTCTCTCACAGGGCCCAATCCTAAACCACCCTGCTTTACGGCATCTAAATTTGACGGCCTGGCGGCTGAATCCCTAATTCTTAGGGGTAGGGGCCTGTCTAGCCAGGTAGTCTCCACTTTGATCAAGGCCAGAAAATCAGTCTCTAGATCAATCTATTACAGGGTTTGGAGGGCTTATATTGTCTGGTGTGAGTCGCAGCGGTGGCATCCCCGTAAATATTCCATTGACAGGGTTCTCCAGTTCTTGCAACTAGGAGTGGAAAGTAGGTTGGCTCTGACCACGCTCAAAGGGCAGGTTTCTGCCTTATCAGTATGGTTTGAGGCCTTTAGCCACTCATTCTCTGGTTAAAACCTTCCTGCAGGGGGTTTTGCATATTAACCCTCCAATTAAATCTCCACTTTGCCCGTGGGACTTAAACCTGGTCCTATCGGTCCTGCAAAGACGACCTTTTGAACCTTTGGCTGAGATTCCGTTAGTGTTGCTAACTAGAAAGTTAGTATTTTTGGTGTCTATGGCTTCCGCTAGGAGAGTGTCAGAGCTGGCAGCCTTATCATGTAGGGAGCCATACCTTGTTATGCACAAGGATAGGGTGGTTCTACGGCCACATCCGTCCTTCTTGCCTAAGGTTATATCAGGTTTTCATCTAAACCAAGACTTAATTCTGCCAGCCTTCTTTCCAAAGCCTGCCTCTAAGAAGGAAGGTTTGCTACATACCTTAGATATTGTTCGGGCCATGAAGGCCTATCTCAAAGCCACGTGAGCGCCTCTTGGGCAGTACACCACCATGTTTCTATGGCTCAAGTCTGCAAGGCAGCGACGTGGTCATCTGTCCACACGTTCGCAAAGTTTTATCAGTTGGACGTTAGGAGGAATGCCGAGGTAGCCTTTGGGCAGGCAGTACTGCAGGCCGCAGTATAGCTCCTCGAGCTCAGGGTACCCTTAATTTGATTTAATCAAAAAATAAATAAAAAATAGTAGGTAAGCAATGCCTATGAGGGGGGGGGGGGAAACAACCAGGTAAAAATCATACCAAACCAATTAAATTGGATTTTTTTTTTTATATATAATTTGATTTAATCAAAAAAAATATATATATATATATATATATATATATATATATATATATATATATATATATATATATATATATATATATATATATATATATATATATATTCTAATTTAATTGGTTTGGTATGATTTTTACCTGGTTGTTTTCCCCCCCCTCATAGGCATTGCTTTGGGACATCCCACATAGTAATGGCTATGCTGCTCTGTGTCCCGTGATGTACGAAAAAGAAAAGAGGATTTTTGTAGACAGCTTACCTGTAAAATCCTTTTCTTGGAGTACATCACGGGACACAGAGCTCCCACCCCTCTTATGGGGAAGAATTTGGGGAGTCTGCTTGCCTACAAAACTGAGGTACTCCCGGTAGGGGAGGGGGTTATATAGGGAGGGAACTTCCTGTGTAGTTTACACCAGTGTCCAGCACCTGAAGGTACGCTCTATAACCCACATAGTAATGGCTATGCTGCTCTGTGTCCCGTGATGTACTCCAAGAAAAGGATTTTACAGGTAAGCTGTCTACAAAAATCCTCTTTTTGAGCACCTACAGTTAAGCTTTAATCTAGGCTTACCTGTAGGTAAAAGTGGTTGTAAAGGGTTTACAACCATTTTAACTGAAAATTTTGTGGTCGTGTGATGTTGTACCCACAAATAGAGCTTTGGTGGTATTTGATCACCTTGTCGGTTTTTATTTTTTGCGCTATAAACGGAGCATCAATTTTGAGAAAAATTTTCTTTTTGCTATAATATCCTAAAAAAACAAATTCATCTGTTTAGGCCGTTATATTCTTCGATATATTTTTGGTAAACAAAATCGCAATAAGCATAAATTTATTGGTTTGCTCAAATGTTATAGGGGATAGATTTATGGCATTTTTATTTATATTTTATCATATTTTTTAAATTTTTTACTAGTAATGGCGGTGATCTATTTTTATCGGGACATTCATACAGCGATCTCAAGCTAAAAATAGCCACTGATTACTGTATAAATGTCACTGGTAGGAAAAGAGGTAACACTAGGCGGCGATCAAGGGGTTAACTGTTCCCTAGGTGTGGGGGGGGGGGGTCTGACTAGGGGAGAGGACTGATCAGTGTTTCTCTTTCCTTGATTGGGACACATGATCTGTCTCCTCCCCTGAGAGAACCAGGATTTGTGCGTTTACACACACCCTGGTTAATGCTCTGTCAGGAGCTATCACAGGTGCCCCGTGGTCATTGCGCCTGCCGGGCAAGCTCGTCTGCTCTGGGGACACGCTGCTATATTGTCTTAAAGAGCTGCCGTACAGCTACGACTGCTCGCACGGCAGTGCGGCGGCTGGCCTGGAAGTGGTTAAGGGACACAGGCTGAAGTATTGAGGTACATTGGGTTATGCGGCTGCCTTCAGGACATTAAACATTTGCAAAGTTGAAAGGGGAAGCTCAGTATAACCCCTCCTACTTCCAGCAATCTTCAGTGTCCTCATTAAGGGGCCTGACACTGATTGCTCAGATCATTGTTCTGTCATTACTGTAGCACCTCTTCACCCCAGCATGGGCAAACTCCTTCTCTTTTCCTAATCTAGGGAGGTATTCTCTGCTACTATGTCTTAAGGATAACATCTCGGTCCTTACTGACTTGGTCTGCACGTGCCTATACTTGGAGCTTCCTTGGTCGGATATACCCAAAGTTAATTATCTGGATCCTCTGAAAAGCACCCAGCACCTTAAAAATGCTTCCAGTACATTCCCTACTGGATCCTGTCTTGTACAGTGATTGGCTTAATCCAGATAAAGTCTTGATCCTCAAACTGTTTGCCCAGCAATACCCTGTGGAAGAAGGGTTCCTAGAAGTGGACCCAACTATCTCCCAGCTTGGGATTCTTACTGTTGTGAATATCCCTATGTTTTACATTTCTGATAGAATATAATGCTAGCTATTTATCGAAGACCTTATTCTCCCCTACCCTGCCCTTCAGGTTGTTATTGTGACATGTCTATTTCCCGACTTCAGCCATCTGACATAATAGATCCTGGATATATCCTAATAAATCCTTCTGTCCTCCAGAAGCTGGAGATCATGCCTGTGGATCTTCTTTCCCAGCCACTAGATTGAAGGCCGGTGGTTTTGTTATCCTGACTGGGGGTCAGCGGGTCACAGTTGTGTATTCAGTGAAATGGCATGAAAGGAAGCCATCCATTATATAACTCTGTTGCTAGCTGTGATTGGTCAGTGTGATCACATGGTACATACAGGGCCAGTCCCAGCCCATCTGTGTACTATGTAAATGGCTCTGGCCAAACAATGATGATTCTCCTGCGCTCCGGTATTTCTTACTTATGGGGTCATGCAGTTCAATTATAAAGTATCTTCCAGAGTCTTGCAGCCCTCCTCAGAATCGTGGGAATTCAAAAGAAACTAAAAAAGAAATGAGAATGGAGGGCGCACCGACCTAGTGTGATACTGTAACACGATTTTTATTAAACTTTACTTTAATAAAAATCATGTTACAGTATCACACTAGGTCGGTGCGCCCTCCATTCTCTCTTCTTTTTTAATGGCTCTGGCCAAACACTGCTAATCAAAACGGACTGAATAAATTCGTTTCATTCAGTAAAATGCTTGCTTATCGCAATGTAATGCACTGCTTTATATGTGTAGAAATCGTATCCCTGTGTATTTTCACTAAGATGCCTGACCAAGAGTCTTTTAAAACTATACTTGCTGCTGACCCTGCCGATTGTGGAAGATCGTTCCATATCCTTGTTGCCCTGTAAGTGAGAAAAAAAACACCTAAGTAGCTTTAAGGTTAAACTGCTTCTTTTCCAGTCTCATCATGTGGTCCCGTGTCCTCTTGCACTCCCTGGCACTGAAAAGTTTCATACTTCTGCTGGGATCACTGTTGAGAGATTTGTACAACGCTATTATCTCCTCTTCTGCAGGGAGAACAAATTTAGCACTTTCATTCATTCCTCGTAATTGCGGTCCTCCAGTCCCCATATTTTATTTGCCCTTCTCTGGTCTGGAAGCCCCTAGGGGTACTCCTCCTAATGAGTAACTTGCGTCTTTGTATACTTTTTTTTTTTTTTTTTTTTTTTTTATGAATATGTCACTGGTCCCCAAAAAGTGTAATTTTGGGGTTAGATTTGTCTGCCGCAATGTCTTTTTACTGCAGATCGCCTCCATTACTAGTAAAAACAATAAAGTCCCTAAATTTATGCCATAGTTGGTAGACGCGATAACTTGTGTGCAAACCAAACAATATACACCTATTGCGGTATATTTTATTTTTAGTTTTTTTTTTCTTTCTGTTTATAGCAACAACAAAAAAAACGCGGTGGTGATCGAATACAACCAAAAGGAAGCTTTATTTGTGGATACAATTGTTTGTTATTGTTTGGATACAATGCCGCACGACCGCGCAAGTGGCAGTTAAATCGATGCAGTGCTTTAGTGCAAAAAAATGGCCTGGTCCTTAAGGTGGTTTTAAATGCCGTACAACCACTTTACCTACCGGTAAGCCTATATTAAGGCTTACCTGTAGGTGCTGGAAAGATCTCGTAAACCTCCACGGTTTAGGAGATCTTTACAATAAAGCCGTGGGTCCATGTCTTCAGCGCATGCACACTTTAGAAAGGGCAAGTTTGTGCCGTTTTCTAAAGGGGTCATGTTGTGACTGGCAGCTCCCGCGCGCATGTTTTAGTATTTTTATTAAGTTTCGAGAGTATGACAAGCCATGGTTTGCCCACGCAGGGGTAATATAGAACAGGCACATAAAAACAAAAAAAACTAAAGTATATGTAGAATGATTAACATAACTGTAGCAGAACTGCAATTTTCAAACAAAAATATTTTAATTCACAACAATTTCATTTTTTTTTTCTTTTCACAGGGAGACAGAAACGGGATCTTCAGGGCTGCTCCAAAATTAAACACTTTTCAAGCTATTTTGCGGTGGAAACAATGATTTGCCAATAAAGTTACTTGGATACATTGTCAGCCGTTTCTCAACAGTATAGCCCTGTCCTTTTGTGTGTAGTTATTACTTTAAGGGAAGGTTTTGTTATTAGTGGCCAGACCTTTGCACAGTAAATTCACTTTCATCTCATTTGATTTTCATTAACATGTTTTTTATTTTTCCATTTCCTTCAACTACTAAGTGTGATATTTTATATTTAAATATATGGAAATTGTCATTTAAATAAGAGATGCTAGATGAATTTTCATTCCTGCTGATTTAGTGTAAGACTTTTTAAAACTTTTTACATAGAAACATCACTGCATTTACTATATATACTGCACTGTTACTCCATAACAACGCTTAAAGAAGCTAAACAAACTATATGCATTCATTTGCGTCAAGCCTGTTAATAATGCATGTTCATTCACCTAAAATAGACCCCCACTCCTCCTCATATGTATACATATTTTCTGAAAAGCTCAGGACTAACTAAAGTCATTGTTGGTAATATGGATAAAGAATAGAAAAACAAATATGATAGGCTTTAGTGATCAGTGGCACTTCCACTGCTGATGACCCACAGCTGGAAATGCTTTCTGTAGTTTGAATTTGAAAGTCTTTCAGCTCTGTTATTCTTTCAAATAGAATTGCTGCCTAAGGGCAAACATGACCAGGTGCTGGCTTCAACCTTTGTTGGCCAAAGAACCCCTCCTTTTGTGTGCTCCTCTGACCCGTTGTCGCTTTCACCTGAACTTCCCTGACTTCTTGGCTAAGCTGCATCACAAGTTCATTCTTGTCCAGTGGATATGGCCAAAAGAGCACTCTCATTGAACTAGGAGAGAGCGAGTGGTGCTTGGCCTAGAAATCAGGGAAATGGAGGCCTTGGTAACCAAGTGAAACAGGTCAGAGGAGTTCAAACATGCTAATTTAACGCACATGTTCTTGTAGAAATGGTTGTGCATCTAAGTGGGTGCTGTAGCAACCAACGGCTGGAACCGTGTCAAAGCAAAAAATGTTACCAGCACACCAGGGAACTCCAGAGTGGGATCCTAAGCTTTAATTGGCAATCGCATCGAGACAGCAGATGGCAACGTTTCGGAGCCATGCAGGACCCCTTTATCAGGCATGTGACCAACAAGTCGGAGGGACATACAGGAAAGGCTGGACATTACACTAGTATCACCTTTCATGTGTGCTCTTGAGCAGGATATTTACTTTGGAAGGTTTAAAATGACTGACAGGCTCATTTTTAACAGGGTGCCTCCTTCTGTTTTAAGTTTTTATTTTGACCAATTTGATTACTTTTGGCCTGAAGTATCAAAGCATTTGAAGGAAGAACTTCTATTTTATTAATACATGCAGCATGTACTTTCATGGGAAGATAGTGTGCTTGGTCGCTGTCAAAAACAGTTCTTCATACACAATACAAAAGTGTCTGAAGTTATCAAAGTACCCAAATTACCTGTTTTTTAATTTTCTTGGGAAAAAATTGGAGGCCAATTTGTGGCTTTCAGTAACAGTTTGACTTTCATGCACTTTGAATAAAGAGGCCCATTGTGGCTGTCAAGAGGGAAAACATAAAGGAAAATTGCATTTTGTTGGTCCTGCAAGGACTGCTCAGCTTGATGAAGTCTCCTATGCAGAATAGCCACTGAAACACACGAGTTTTTAAACAAGGCACTTATCAAGTGGGAGGATTTACAAATGAATGTATGTTCTCTCATGTATGTAAATTAGAATAAGGATATTATGAGGTTTTCTGTCATTTTAGTTTGTATAACAGTGATGGCTGGAGTCTCTTCTTAAATTGACAAAGGCAGCTTATACCTTCTGAAAGCTGACTGTATTGTATGGCTGGATGGATACTGCTCAGTTACAGCCTGGCAGAATGTATCTTTTTAGTTTTTTTTTAATTTTAGTTTTTTAAACCCTGTGTCGTGCAGAGCACATCCAAGGGAACACATTGAACAACCTGCTTATTTTACAGAATGGAGGTTATGAGGAATCGAAGCACTGGAATGACTTCATCAGAATCTCATATAGCTGGTAAAGGCGATAAGATATGGGATCCATGAAGCTTAAATGTTGCGTTTTTGCTGAAAATGCCATTGTATGTAAATATTTAGGACACTGTCTCTGTGCATATAGGCGTACAAATACTTATGGGAGCATTTGTGTACATACATATAGACATACATGCTTTATGGAAAATATTATGATCTTGGCATTTGCATTGCACCTTTTGAAGATTTGTCTGTGTTGGTAAGTAACCTGACCTCCAGCTCTATTCCATTGGAAAGCCTTTGCAGGTGTGCATTTCTAACTACTACGAAAAGGCAATTTTTTTTTTTTCTGTGTTACTGTTTTGTTTTTACGCTTTTCTTAAATCTCTGTTTTTAACTGGTTGATGGTTTGCTATGCCCTCTTATTTTAAAAACAAGAGTCTCGATAAAAGAATTAGATGGTAACATGTGTTACTAATTTGTATATAATTGTACTTGTAAAGGAATAAAACTTATACCACCTGTTTAACTGTTAGTCTTGTGTTTTGTTTTTTTTTTTGTTTTTTTTTTTATTTGGTTTAGTTTTGTGTTTTTTTGTATTTAATAAAAAATAAACCTGTACAGGGGATGTTGGTGTTGACCTCCTAAGTATATTAGGGCCCTTTCACACGTGCGGACCGTTCGTCCGTTTTTTACGGATGAAAAACGGACCGCAATGCATCCCTATGGGCTAGCGGATGAGCATCCGCTAACGTCCATTTCCATCTGTCTCCGTTTTTTTTTTTTTAAACGGAAGAAAACCCTGTTTTCGTTCCGTTCAAAAAAACTGAACGGACGAAAAACGCATGTTAGCGGACAATCTGTTTATCATACGATCCGCTAACATCCGTTTTTCATCAAAATATGTAATAAAAATAAAGTTCTAACAAAAGAAAAAAAAGAAAAAACGGATGACAACTGATGAAAAACGGACGAAAAAAACTGGTCAACTGATGAAAAAAACGGACCTAAACGGTCCGCACGTGTGAAAGGACCCTTAGACTGGCTGTTAGGGCTCATTCACATGAGCGGTGAGTGGATGGTAAAGCAGATGGTTAAAGCGGAGTTCCAACCACAATTAGCGTTTTTATAATATAAATCCGGTCACTTACTATTTTACAATCCGCCGCCGCTCCGCGTAGTTTTTCAAAAAAGATAGTTTATAAAAATAGCTTTTTTGCTTGTGGGAACTGTGAAGCCTACAAGCACTTAGTTCCTGGAAGTCTTGGCTGGGGAGTGATAATTGGACAGCACACTGCATCCTGGGAAATAATGACACACATTTCCCAGGAGCATTAGAGGGAGATGTCAGAATCCTCTGTGATTTCAAAGGAAGATTTTGTGGAACCGCATAGCAACAGGCAATTCCAGATGAATAAAAAAAAAACTTTTTTTTTTTTTTCCTTTTAGGTCGCATGAGCACAATAATGAAAAATTTTTTGGGATGGAAACTCCACTTCAAGCAAATGTGGCCAAGCTGCAACTACATCCAATGTATTGGGCTGCAGTTTTTGCCTTTTCAGGGTTGGAATAGGTGTTGAGGAGGTGAACATTGCTTCCTAGTCACCTGTCGAACATCCTCTGAAAAACAATCCACTGTGGATTTTTGTTTTTTGAGATTCAGCAAGGTGTGAAAGCCTTTTTTAACCTGGGACCAAAAAAAATCAGAGTTGTTACATGTGAAATCTGTGTATGTCAGCGAGGCAGCTAGCATGTTTTAAAGAATAATTTTACATTTTGACAAAAAATTCTAATTTTTTTTTTTTTTGTGCAGGTAAAAGAATGCATTTAGTGTGTGTATTGTAATTTTTTTATTTTTTTTTGTAGGAGCCAGGAAAGCATTGCTCCGGAGAAAGGGGATGTGATCACCATGTCATTGAGCCCAATGTACTGGCCACATCCCTGTGAGATGGAACAAACAATATTCCCCCTGGGTTGGGCCTTTAAAAGCCAGACACTGGGATATACGTAGAAAAGGTATTTATTAGAATAGAGAATGTCAAAAAATTCTATGTATATCCCAGTGTCTGGCTTTTAATGTGCCATCCCATGGGGAATATGGTTTGTTCTATCAGCAGATTGCTGATGCCATGCAGAGCCCAAAAAAAATAATGTAAAATTACATTGCCATACAGACATGAGCATTTCCGTATCAAACATGTGAAATATCTAACAAGAAAAGTGACTAACGAAAGCATATGAAGTTCACATGTATAAAAACAGATATTTCCCCAGTCGTCTTCCAAGTCAGCCCTTGAGAGATGGAGCTCCTCCTCGCAATCAGGAAACACATTGCCACTAATTTTTTCCCTCCCTTTAAGAGGCGGTCCCTCAGGTCCCTGGTCAGTCTTAGTGTTTCCTCTGTCCAGAGGAGACATGTTGCCAGTGGACCTGGAGGAGCTCCATTTCTCATGGGCTGACATGGACAGGCGTTCAAAAATGCAGCAGGTTTTTTTGTGCACAGTATGTCCCACATATCTGGCACAGAGAATGGAGGAGCCTCAGAATGGCAGGGGGTCAGTGGACTCACCGGCGCTATCATACGGTGGAGGAGGTCGGCTTTATCGCGGCCACGGGCAACCCTCCGTCGGCGAGATGCAGGAGGTGTCCTGGGTTTGATTTTTCGCTGTGCCCAGGTGAGGAGATAGGCGCCGTGTTGTCATTCCCTTGGCGGCGTCAGCAGGGGGGCGTGACCCACGGCTGAACGCCGCTTGACCCGGAAGATGCGGCGCATCACCTCCGGGGCGGCATGACTTCACTGGCGTGCGCCGGGGAGCTGGTCCTTCCCCTTAAAGGTGCGGGAAAATCAAACGGCCGGCTGGTGCTAATAGCGTGGACGCCGCTGCAGACGACAGCAAGGACGCCATCACAGAACCAGGATGCTGGAGGAGGATGAAATTCCATCGGCCCAGGCCCCAGGAGGGGAGAGCACCAGCAGGATGCAGGTAGGCACCAGTGGGTGACCTTTGTATCCATTTTTGTTAAGTGGGACAGCAGTTAGATGGTGACGGTCACTAACTTAGCTGGGGCTCACAGGGGGCACTAGTGTCACTGGGTGTGCACTGTTTGGTGGGGGTATGCACTACAGAGCGCTGTAATTTCACCACCATGGACCCCTGTGTTTTCTGTCTCTTGACAGGTGAAAACACCTAAAGAGCCAAAGCCCACTCCCAGGAAAAAGTGTAATACCAAGATGCCAGTGGAATACACAGAGCCGCTATGTCAGAAGTGTATTGAAAAATTAATACAGAAACAATCTGACGCAGTTTATGCAAAGTTTTTTGGATCCGTGAGGGATGATATAGCTAACACCTTTAAGGATCTCAAAAAGTTTATTACAGAGGTTAAACCTCCAGCAGTTCCTTCTGGAAGTCCCTCGCCCAGATCGGAAGTTGCATCAGGGTCACATGAGTCTGTGAGGGAGCGAGCAGGCAGCAGCGCAGCTAGTGTTTTGGCCAGCGATGACTCAGAACCAGAACAGGAGGAGGGGGGTGAAGAAAGAAGGAAGGCTCCCAATTACAAATTGTCACTTGAAGATGTGGATGATTTGCTTGGGGCCATTTATGAAACCCTGGAAATCGAACATGAAAAGGAAGAACCTTCCAAGCATGACCTAATGTACCAAGGTCTGAGGAAAAAGAATTCCAGGGTGTTCCCAGTTCATCAGGTGATGTCTGATACCGTGATGAATGAATGGAAAGATCCAGAGAAAAAAAACATTCTTTGCGGCAAGCCACAAAAAACGATTCCCTTTTAGTGACGATCCAAAAGAGGTTTGGAACAAAAATCCAAAACTGGATGCCCCACTTTCAAAAATGTCTTCATTGGCTTTTGAAGACATGGGGCATTTAAAAGACACCATGGATAAAAAGGGTGATATCATCCTAAAAAGAGCCTGGGAGGCAAGTGTCGCTAGCCTAAAACCAGCGCTAGCTACCACCTGCGTAGCAAGAAATCTGGAATTCTGGCTAACTCAGTTACAGGACCATATTAAAAATGGGACACCTAGAGAGGAAATCCTGAAGACACTTCCAGTACTCTCTAAAGCAGTAGGTTACATTGCAGATGCTTCTGAAGAGTCTGTTAACCACTTCCCGCCCGGCCAATAACAGATTTACGGCCGGGAAGTGGTTATGAAATCGTGACTGGCCGTTCTCAAACGGCTAGCACGATTTCAATGCCGCGCGCGCCCCTGGGGGGCGCGCAGCACGGCGATCGGTGATGCGGGGTGTCAGTCTGACACCCTGCACCTCCGATCTCGGTAACGTGTCTCCGGCGGAGCCTCGTTACCACGTGATCAGCCGTGTCCAATCACGGCTGATCACGATGTAAACAGGAAGAGCCGCCGACGGCTCTTCCTCACTCGCGTCTGACAGACGCGAGTAGAGGAGAGCCGATCAGCGGCTCTCCTGACAGGGGGGGTTCGCGCTGATTGTTTATCAGCGCAGCCCCCCCTCGGATCGCCACACTAGACCACCAGGGTACTAAAAAATAATAAAAAAAAAAGAAGGGGGGCAGTAAAAAAATAAATGATGCCAATCAGTGCCCACACATGGGCACTGATTGGCAACATTGATCCATCAGTGCCACCCCTCAGTGATTGTCAGTGCCAATCCATGCCCAGTGCCCACCTATCAGTGCCCACCTGTGCCGCCTATCAGTGCCCACCTGTGCCGCTTATCAGTGCCCACCTGTGCCGCCGATGAGTGCCCACCTGTGCCGCCGATGAGTGCCCACCTGTGCCGCCGATGAGTGCCCACCTGTGCCGCCCATGAGTGCCCACCTGTGCCGCCCATGAGTGCCCACCTGTGCCGCCCATGAGTGCCCACCTGTGCCGCCCATGAGTGCCCATCAGTGCCCCATACCAGCGCCGCCTATCAGTGCCCATCAGTGCTACCTAATTGGCGCCCATCAGAACTACCTCATCAGTGCCACCTCATCGGTGCCCATCAGTGCCACCATATCAGTGCCCGTAATTGAAAGAGAAAACATACTCATTTACAAAAAAATTAACAGAAAAAAATAAAAACTTTATTTTTTTTTCAAAATCTTCGCTCTATTTTTAGTTGTTGCGCAAAAAAAAAAAAAATCGCAGAGGTGATCAAATACCACCAAAAGAAAGCTCTATTTGTGGGGAAAAAAGGACGCCAATTTTGTTTGGGTGCAGTGTAGCATGACCGCGCAATTGTCATTCAAATTGCGACAGTGCTGAAAATTGGCTTGGGCGGGAAGGTGCGTAAGTGCCTGGTATGGAAGTGGTTAAACTAGCAGCAAGGTCAGGTGGACTAACGGTCGCAGCTAGGCGTACGATTTGGATGAAAACCTGGACAGGTGACGCCGCATCCAAAACAAGACTATGCAATTTACCTTTCACAGGAGACTTGCTCTTTGGGTCAGGCCTAGATGAAGCTTTGGAGAGAACAGCAGATAAGAATAAGTCCTTTCCTATGGAAAAGCGAAAATATCCACAAAAAAGATTTTATCAGGGGAAAAGAAATCGCTCCCAGGAGGGGAAAAAAGAATTCCCAAAGAAAAACTGGACGGGTCACAAGGGAAAACAAAAGAGTAACCCACTCTTTGGCGCTGCTAACCTGGCCACCAAGCAGTGACAACCAGGTGCCAGTAGGGGGAAGATTGGCTGCCTTCCTACCACAGTGGCAAAAGGCGACAGCCAATCAGTTTATCCTAGAAATAATAGCAAAGGGCTACTTGCTGGAATTCAGTTCTCATCCTCCAGAGAGATTCCTATTGACGAAGCTTCCCAGAGATTCAGAAAAAGCAAAAGCTCTACCTCTGTTGCTGGGGGAGATGGTGGATCAAAATGTCCTTATCCCAGTTCCAGAGAAGGGAAAAAGAAAGGGTTTTTACTCTCACGTATTCGTCGTCAAGAAACCCTCCGGGAAGTTTCGTCTAATACTGAATCTCAAGCCCTTGAATCAAACGATTCAATACAAAAAATTCCGCATGGAATCCATTTTCTCGGTCAAGAACATTCTACAACCAGAAACATTCATGGCGACCATGGATCTCAGGGACGCCTATCTTCGCATCCCCATCAGAGAAGATTCCCAGAGATACCTGAGGTTAGCAGTGGAAATAGACGAGAAGGAATACCACTTTCAGAGCAGAGCTCTCCCGTTCGGGTTGTCCTCATCACCGAGGATATTCGCCAAAGTGTTGGCAGAGGTTCTAGCCCCTCTAAGGTTGAAGAAGATGACGGTAATTCCTTATCTAGACGACCTACTGTTCGCAGCACCATCAGAAGCGCAGCTGATAAGGAACCTCAACGAAGCTCAACTATGGTTAAAATCGCTGGGTTGGATCCTAAACTTGGAAAAGTCAAACCTTTGTCCCACCCAAAACATTCGGTTCCTGGGGTATCTACTCAGTTCCACAGAACAGAAAACATTTCTTCCAGAGGAAAAAATTCAAAACCTCATCAAGAGAGTGGGTTCTATTCAGAACAACTTACCGATAACAGTCAGAGACCTGATGTCAGTTCTGGGATTGATGACATCCTCAATACCGGCAGTCCAGTGGGCAAAATTTCACTTAAGACCACTTCAAGTTGTTCTTTTAAAAAACCAAAGAGGAGATCTGGACAAGTCGGTGTTACTCCCAACATCAGTGAAACGATCACTATGGTCGGGGTCTGGATTGGTCATTTCCGATATCCCAGAAGTTGACCACAGACGCAAGCAGCTGGGGTTGGGGAGCTCACCTAGCAGGGCAACCTGCTCAGGGAAGATGGTCCCCAGAGGAAGCCAAAGCATCCTCAAACTGGAGAGAACTCATGGCGAATAGCCAAAGCCATAGAGGTTATTCAGAACCAACTGACAAGTCGTCACATCCTGGTACTCTCAGACAATGCCACAGCAGTGGCTTATTTAAACAAACAAGGAGGCACAAGAAGTCCATCTCTGAGCTACATCTCCAACCAGATATGCCGGTGGGCAGAAGGGAACTTACTTTCACTAAGTGCAGTTTTTCTAAAAGGGGAAGACAATCAAGTGGCAGACTTCCTCAGCCGCCAGGAGATCTACCAAGTGGAATGGGTGTTACATCCAGAGGTGTTCAAAGAAATTACAGTCCGCTGGGTAATACCAAACGTAGATCTGTTCGCCTCCCGGAAGAATGCTCAAGTGAGGTGTTTCTTCTCGCTAAACCAGCAAGACCAACCTCTGGGGATAGATGCTCTCCAGAACCCCTGGAACTTCAAAATGTGCTATGCCTTCCCTCCGGTTCATCTGATTCCACGGGTGATAAAGAAGTTTCTTCAAGAACAAACGAAACTCATTCTAATCGCACCATACTGGCCCAAGAGAACCTGGTTCTCTCAACTCCTCAGTCTCTCAGCAGACGAGCCATGGCTTCTACCTCACAGGACAGACCTGATGTGTCAGGGTCCGTTAACAGGCCTAAAGCAAGAACATTTCAAGTGGACGGCCTGGTTACTGAAGAGGAACTTTTGAAATCAAAAGGACTCTCAGAGAAGGTAGTGACAACGCTTCTGAGCGCCAGGAAGCCAAACATCAGAGCTATCTACAGAAAGATCTGGAGGAAATTTAACAGTTGATGCACGGAAAACCAAAGACAGAGAATGGATACTCCAACTATCCTTGAGTTTTTACAACAAGGCGCTGATAAAGGACTAGCGCTTAGTACACTGAAGGTTCAGGTTGCAGCACTATCAGTGTATCTGGAAAGGACTTTACAAGAAGACCCGTTGGTCTCTCGTTTTTGCAGGGCATTAGCAAAATACAAGAAGCCCCAGATACGAAAATGTCCCACATGGGATCTATCAGTGGTACTTAGGGGGATCATCAAACCTCCCTTTGAACCACTGCAAGGAACATCTTTGAGGTTGTTAACTTTAAAGACTGTTTTTCTCGTCGCCATCACAACGGCACGAAGGATAGGAGAAATACAAGCTTTATCGGTTAAAGACCCTTTTCTGAAGATCTATGATGATCGAATAGTTCTTCAAACAGACCCGGGTTTTACTCCAAAAGTGACGTCAACTTTTCATAAATCCCAGGATATAGTTTTACCTTCATTTTTTTTAGTTCACCAAAAAACGACAAAGAACAAGAATTACGTTTTCTGGATGTCAGAAGGTGTCTACTTCAATATCTAGAAGTGACCAATGAATTCAGATTGTCAGATGCGTTATTTGTTTTGTATGCCGGCCTACAAAAGGGAAAACAAGCATCCAAAAATACGATCGCTAGATGGATCAAGGCAGCTATTCTGGAGTGTTACAGTGTGATGGAAAAGACACCACCAAAAGAACTTAAAGCTCATTCTACAAGGGCTTCAGCAGCCTCGTGGGCAGAAAAAGCAGGAGCCACTCCAGAACAAATATGCAAAGCCGCAACCTGGTCAAGATTCTCGACTTTTGTTCAGCATTACAGACTGGATCTGATTTCCAGCCAGGACCAGGCTTTTGGTAGGAAAGTACTCCAAGCTGTTGTCCCACCCTAGATCTGGTGAGTTCTTGATTATCCTCTCAAGGGCTGACTTGGAAGACGACTGGGGAAAAAGCAAAGTTAGGATCTTACCGGTAACTCTGTTTCCATTAGTCTTCCAAGGCAGCACTATCCCACCCTGAAATGTCTAACCTTGTGGGGTTGTGTTGTGTATTCTATATCGTTTCAGATTCCGGCCTTCGGTTCTCGGGGATGACTGACCAGGGACCTGAGGGACCGCCTCTTAAAGGGAGGGAAAAAATTAGTGGCAATGTGTTTCCTAAATTGCGAGGAGGAGCTCCATCTCTCAAGGGCTGCCTTGGAAGACTACTGGTAACAGAGTTACCGGTAAGATCCTAACTCTGCTTTTTCTAATACACTGCCGAAAAAAACTGGTAACTGTAAATGATATTGTCAAGACATTGCAGTAGGCTCCCCAAACCTGCCGTTATTTTTCTTTTATCTAAAACTGGAGAGATAATATAGAATAGTAGACTTGAAACTAAGATGAGGCTGGTGGAGATGAGGTGGGGGATAAAGAAGAAAAGGGGGTGGAATTCAACGGACAGAAGCGGGTGTTTTATGGTGTTGGTAAGGTAAGCCCCTCATCGGACAATATGAGCATATTTCAAAATCTCCTTTTGATTATGTTTTTCTTTTCTATTCTGTGCAGTGGAAATTGGGTTTTCCAGCTCCCTTTTTTTTTTCTCCACTTTGTGCATTCAGCTCACTATAGCAGCTAATTTTTTTTTTTTTTTGGCACAGCTGTACCAGATTTTTGCACTCTCCAGTTTTAGTAAATCAACCCCATTGGGTTTGAGATAAACACATACCCTGCAGTGACATAGTGTTGCCCTGAAGCACAGATTGATTCCAATGAGCAGTGAAAGTTCTTCTACCCTGAAAAAAGTTTTAACACTTGCTCTGACTTCATTCACAGGATTTAACATCAAGTTTACACTCTTCCGAGCTAATAATGGTTATTAAACAGGTACATTCCTATACCAACACTGTAGTTATCGCAGAGACAACACCGTAAGGCAGTGCTGTCCTCAGGACCCACTCACAGGTCAGCTTTGCAAAATAACTGAAATACATCACAGGTGACATAATTGCTGCTTAGTGAGTGCTTCTCACCAAAGTAATACTAAAAATCTGGCCTGTCAGTGGGTCCTGAGTACCAAAGTTGAGAACCACTGCTGTAAGGTGAAGAGAGGTGATTTTGTTTTCTACCTTAACAACTTTTGGGGATTTACCACCCTGATTCACTGTGATAAGGCTTAACACAACTTAACTCTGGTTATTAAACGTACACATGTGTAGCGCAAAACTAACACTGCACTGCTAGGCAGATATGTATTATTTTACTGCTTCTGCACGCGCATCGGGTCCCAATCGATGCGGCACGAGCGCTTACCCTAGACGGCTGGGAAACCCAAGACGTCATATGACTGAGAGATGGAAAGTTCCTGCCGACGTCATTTTACAATGACTCGGTAAGGAACCGGTTAAGGAGCCTTAGCCAGGTATCTGCACCCCCCTCCCCCTGAAAGGTGCCAAATGTGACACCGGAGGGGGGCAAGGTTCCGAAAAGCGGAAGTTCCATTTTTGGGTGGAACTCCGCTTTAAAGGCATCTCCCAAACATGTAAATGAAAAGATGTTTTTTCCATGTTGCTTTCAAAGTTGCTTTAAAAGCACCCTCTCCCCACTATATGGTACCCTGATGCTTTTTTTTTTTTTTAACAAAAGCATGCCCATTAGCTTTGAAAATGTCCAGAATTTAGTATCAAGTTCTGTCCACCATAGACTTCAGTGGGATTCAGAGCGGACTTTGGGTTTCATGGATTTCAAGCAAGATTTTTTTTTGATCAATACATTTTTATTAAAGGTTTTCAACTTACAATCGAAATAGCTCAGTCAGGGCAGTGTGCCGCAATAACAAACAAGAAATAGAACAAGAGCATTTGTGACAGTAAAACAACGCCACATACATATCAATAGATGGTAACAGTGTATTACTAGCTACAGTAGTTCTCAATTGCGAATAAATCATAGGTCTAGGTACTCTCGGGAGTATATTCAAGAGTACAACCCAGAGAAGGGGATCGTCTCCGACTCCAAGCACCCCCACATGGGTTCAAGACTGTGCCCAGACCCCGAAACGACCCCCCCCTATCGCTAATCCAAGCCATACATTGCCTCAGAGTCAACACCTCTCAGATTTCAAGCAAGATTTGACAGCCCCCCTTTCAGGCTGGTTTCACACTGCCGCATAGAGCGGCTCCCAGCAGGTGTCTAATGCGTCCCTGTTCACTGTTTCAGGTCCTATTTCAGTTTGAATTTTGGGCTGAAATTAACCAGAAGACGCACAGGGCTTGTGTGCAATTGGCACCGGAGACGCTCTGGAGATGTGTGAACCAGCTCCATGGAGAGCTGGTAACAATCTCCTGACATGCAAATTGGAATGCGGAGAAACTTGCATCGAATTCGCAATAGTTTGAACCCTGCAGCCTAAATCAAACCTGGGCAGATTCGCTTCTCCCTGTTAACTGTCAATGTTTCACTTTTATTTGTGATTGTTACTTTGGAACATTTTTCTGCATGCCATTTGTATGTTTATACTTTCAAATATACAAAACACTATCTTCTAAATTTTTGGAAAGGTATTTTACGATTATTAGGTGTTATCACCTTCTTCACCCTTTGTTATGTGCACAATAGGTAGTCATTTTAAAGTGCTTCTCTCTGAATATGTTTTTAAATCCAATAAAGGATTTCTTATTATAGTCATTCCAGGTTCAGAAAAGCCAAGTGATTAGCTCTGTTTGGCAGTTCTAGACAGGATTGCCGACCTCCTACATAATAATAGAGGAGAAAGAGGCAAGGAAAGCAATTACACTGACAGCTAAGTTAGAAAACTAACAGAAAAAAAGAGGGAAGAAAACTCTCTGCAGACTTCACAGAATAAATATCACAGATAATACCAGAAATAGAAGCCTTGTCACTTGTAAAGAGACCTTGAAAAGACCCATATGCAGGGGCGTTGCTAGGTGGCAAAAAGACCAGGGGCTTCAGCCGGCCCGGATGCGCGCTGAACCACTTTACTCTGCAAACACTACACTAATTTAAGAAGATAATATAAAAAAATATGATGATAAAGTGTATAAGAGTGCTGGCATTTACATTCACTACAAAAAAAAAAATTAGGATAGATAGAAAAACATGGAAAGAGTGCAGCGCTATGTGGTTAAAACCATGTGTGAAATAAATGTTATACCTTGAAGTGTAAACAAATGATATGTGAAAAATGTATTAAAAGAAAATCTAATGCAGAGTCCAAAAAGAACATAATATAGTCTGTGAAGAGTTAATTCCAAAAGCAAATCCATGAAGGGTTAACTCCCCAAAAAAGACACATTGCTTGGCAAGAAAGTGAAGATAAAGTTTGGCTAATAATAAGTCCCAAAAATACTCGGGCAATACCCTGGTTTATTTTGGGACTTATTATTCACCAAACTTTGGGCCAGATTCACAGAGCGATTACGCCGGCGTAACAGGAGGTGCGCGGCGTAAGTCTAAATTTGCGCATGTGTTTCGATGCACCGCATCCCCAAAACGAGATACGCAAGAAATCCACTTTTTTTTGTCCGGCGTAATTTCGATAGACAGGCGCATTCGTCCGTGTAAAACTGCGCTAGACACACCATTGATTTGCTATTCAAATATGCTAATGAGGGAGTTACGGGGATCCACAAAAGAACGTTGGTGCAGCGCAGGCTACGCGCTGTGCGCAACAGCTGCACGGCCTGTCTAAAATTAGACCAGATAAAAGGTGGTATAAAATTAGACAATTCGTCTACATGTCAGAGAAAGCAACACCGTTAGTGAGGAGCTGAGCAGTCACACGTGTTGCACAACAATCTGTATGCCAACATGCCAGTGGTATCCATGCTCATAGCTATACTACTGACTTTAGAGGAGCAAAGAAGGAGGAGGGCACGGGAGAGGATTTTTTATTTTTTTTCCAAAAAAAATTCTTTGCTTTAAGAAACATTTTTACAAAAAATATACCTACATATATACATCAATACATAACATACATACAAATTACAAACACGGTCTCACTATCTTTCAATAGCCCTTTAAAACCTTGATGGATATAATAATCTAATCTGATACAAGCCAATAATCTAATCTGATACTCTTCACTTGATATATCACACACGCATAGACATCTATGGCATGAGTGATTCTGAGGTGTCTTGCATCTTCAGATTCACCCCTCATGCCATCCTGGAATTAACCACAACCCTGCAGGAGGACATCACCAGCCCAACACATGACACCACCCATGACAGCTACATATACAATCATAGCCCCATCCCCACAGATTTCGAACAGAACATGTATGGGGACAGCTGGCTGGTTGGTGAGTGACATGGGAGTCAGGCATGACTGTCCCCCCCATGATGCTGAAATCACAAGGGGCACATGCACTACTAACATCCTCCTGTCTTATCCCTTCAGGGTGACTCTGCATATGCACCGGGACCCCATCTTATGACTTCTATACGGAACCCCCCATGGTACCCTGTTATATTCCCCAAACTTTGCTCTAGTCCACTTCCAATTTCACTGATTGCGCCGTTCCCGAGTTGTGGGCATGCGCACAGAGGTGCTGACCATGGTCTGCTTCATGTGCGCATGCGCGATCCGGCCGGCCCTTCATTTGCATGGGGTCACGGCTCATTTCAATGTAACACGCCCACGTCCTTCCCAATTTGTATTACTCCGCCTTATGCCTCTGAAATTACGTTGCACAGGCGCTATTTTCTGCGCAAATCAATCGAGAATATGGTGATTGCGCCGCTACATTGCGGCAGTCTAGCGTAAAGAAGGTGCGCCGATGTACGTGAATCTGGCCCTTTATCTTCACTTTCTTGCCAAGCAATGTGTCTTTTTTGGGGAGTTAACCCTTCATGGATTTGCTTTTGGAATTAACTCTTCACTGACTATATTATGTTCTTTTTGGACTCTGCATTAGTTTTTCTTTCAATACATTTTTCACATATCATTTGTTTACACTTCAAGGTATAACATTTATTTCACACGTGGTTTTAACCACATAGCGCTGCACTCTTTCCATGTTTTGAACACAGGTGACCTATCTGACCCTCTGACACACACACACACTGATCCATCTGACTCCTACTTTCTGCACTACTCACATAGACACTGACCCCCCCCCACACACAGACACTGACCCCCCCACACAGACACTGACCCCCCCCACACACAGACACTGACCCCCCCCCCCACACACAGACACTGACCCCCACACACAGACACTGACCCCCCCCCCACACACAGACACTGACCCCCCCCGCACACAGACACTGATCCCCGACACCTACAGTAAGCAGACTACTTCCTGCACTACTCACACCCCCTCCCCACAGCTCGGTGCAAAATAGTCCTCCTTACCTCCTCCTTGTTTCTGTCCCGACTCCCCGCCAGCGCCATCCACCCGCAGCTCGCTCCATGGTGCAAGACGCTGCACCTCCATGACCTCTACCGAGCCGTAGCTCTGCATCGGGACACACCGCCGCATCGGGACACACCGCCACAGGGGGGGACACCGCCACAGGGGGGGACACAGTGCAGGGGGACACACCGCCGCCGAGGAACAAGCAAAGGAGGGGAAGATCGCAGTCCCGGCGGCTCACACAGTGCTCATCTCCCGCCAACATATTCCATATTTCCTGTCGCCCTGTGATTGGGCGTATAGCAGTCATGTGCGGAGGCGGGACTTCTAGACGATCGCAGACAGGCCAGCCCCACGCCGCACATGACCCCCATACACCCAATCACAGGGCGTGGGACTGGACACCAAACATGGCGCTGCGGGCGAGATCAGGGACTGGTCCCTGCTCGGCGGCATTGACTCGGGGCTCGCAATTAAACACTGTAAGCCTGAGACTCGGGGCTTTTCGGCGGCACATTCGGGGCTCCAGCCTCCTTAGCCCACCCCTAACGACGCCTCTGCCCATATGAAATGCTTTTGATTTAGTAATGATCTTCTCTGTGAGATATTTGACTTATGTATCATACAACATGTCCAGTGATGGTAAAGCCTAATCATCAAAAAGTTAAAATAAAACCGTAGCTTTCCAACTTAGTGTATGCATACAGTAGGTATGTGCAGCCTCTTGCATTAGGGTCTTCACCCCAAAGCTAAAAAACACACACATGCATGTATGTGTGTGTATACAGTGTCAGTAGAGCAGTGGACATGTCAGTAAGACAGTGGATGACAGGGCTGCTGATAAGGCAGCCTACCCTCTCTGACATTGGGTTCCCTCCATGATCCAGCGGTACCCTTTTTGTTTTTTATGTAAGTGTGCTATATTTGGTTGAGTGTAGCAGGGGAGTATGTTGAATATAGCTGGGGAGTATGTGGAATATAGCAGGGGAGTATGTGGTATATAGCAGGGGAGTATGTGGTATATAGCAGGGGAGTATGTGGAATATAGCAGGGGGAGTATGTGGTATATAGCAGGGGGAGTATGTGGTATATAGCAGGGGAGTATGTGGAATATAGCAGGGGAGTATGTGGAATATAGCAGGGGAGTATGTGGTATATAGCAGGGGAGTATGTGGAATATAGCAGGGGAGTATGTGGAATATAGCAGGGGAGTATGTGGAATATAGCAGGGAGTATGTGGAATATAGCAGGGGAGTATGTGGAATATAGCAGGGGAGTATGTGGAATCTACATATGGTAGTATGGTAGTCTTGTGAGCAATTAGAATAATATCTGAGTAATATGTGTAAGCAGCACGTAAGTCACTCCCAATATAAATGTGCAGATATACTCAAAACAAGTTCTGCGCTAGTGATAATAAATGTGTCCAACCACTTGGAGAGGGTTGGGGCCATCTTCCCCACACTAATTTCCAAACCTAACAGGAAGAAGGATCCGATTGCTTCCGACCACTGCCAGCAGTTCCAGTAATCGGCAGAGGGCACCGGAGAGCATCGGGAGGGGGGACCTCCCCCGCCGCCGAATCCACCGCAGAGACCACTTTTATCTGAAACTGGACTTCTCACTGAAGAAGAGGATACCGGGGTTATGTCGGCTAGCTGCTGCCATAACAACGTTATCTCTCTTCACAGTGCCGACATATATCGGCATGATCCGGACTGGGAAGTGGTTAAAGCTTCATTTTCAAAACAAGCTGTGGGAGCTGCTTCTTTAGTGTCTTTGTCGCACATGGGGATAGGGTAGACCGTTCAAGTGAACTGGGTGTTTTATGTGTAATGCACGAAAAACACCAACAAGAGAAGAGCTCAAAAACACGTGTGCTGTGCTAGGTGTGAATGGGGCCTGACTGAAAGGATCATTTTTTTTAACTATAATCTGTGATATTCATTCAATGTATTATACAAGGTTGCGTTCAAGTCAAACCTGGACTTTTAAGTTTATGATAATAAAATAGCAAATTTCAAGGAGTGGAAACTGCATTTATTATTGAACATACTCCTCTGCTATATTCAACTCAAAACAAATAATGCTGCACTAGTGATAATAAATGTGTCCAACCACTTAAGCCCCATACACACGATCGGAACTTTGTCCGACCAAAATCACATCGGAATTCCGACGTAATTCTTTAGGAGTAAAAGAGAACACTTAGGGCCAGATTCAGGTAGATCAGAGCATCTTTGCTCTGGAGTAACGCTTCTCATTTACGTTACTCTGCCGAAATTTTAGGAGCAAGTGCTGTTATTCATGAAGCACTTGCTCCTAAAGTTGCGGCAGCGCATCGCAAATGAGCCGGCGGAATTCAAATTGGGCGGGTACGGGGCGTGTAGTATTCAAACTAAGCGCGATCCCGCGGCGAACATACTGCGCATGCGTCGAGTGTCAATGCATCCCAGTGCGCATGCTCCAAATTCTGTCAGTGAACGTCAATGACGTCACATCCTCATTCATGAATGTTTTACGCAAGCGACGCGATTTGTTTTTTTTCCGACGCGATGACGACGCCTATACTTAACATAGGATACTCCACTAGGGGGCTGCTTTATCTTTACGCCGCGTATCGCTTCCGGAAACGTCGTAAAGTCACTGCGTCGCGCCCGAAAAAGATTGTGAATTGCCGATTTCCGCTCATTAACATATTTTTTGAGCGTAAATCGGCGGGAACGCCCCCGGCGCCATTTTTAAGTTGAAGTAACGATGCGATGGCGAAATTCAATTGCGCCGATCGCATCGGAACTCCAACCCGGCGTTTCTTGTTTTCTGGTTACAGAAAACAAAAACGCCGGCTTAAAGTGACAGTTAGGCTGGCGGATCCATTGATCCGCCAGCCTAACTCTACCTGAATCTGGCCCTTAGATGGAATTCATTGGAAATTCCAATAGGGTATACACACAGTCGGATTTTCTGATGCAAAAAGTCTGTCTGACTTTTTCCATCGGAAATTACGATTGTGTGTATGGGTATTTAGCGTATCAATTCTCCTGTGCAAACATAATAACATGTAAACGATGGAAGGCACCAGAGAGCGGCAGGAGGGGGGTCCTCCCCTCGATAAAAGTGATCTTGCAGCGAATCCACCACAGAGACCACTTTTATCTTCTCACTGAAGAAGAGGATACCAGGGTTATGTCAGCTAGCTGCTGCCATAACAACGATATCCCTCTTCAAAGTGCCAATGTATATCGGCGTGAGCCGGTCCAGAAGTGGTTAAAGCGTAATTTTCAAAACAAGCTGTTAGAACATGTGAAAAGCACAAGTCGCACTCCTGATGCCATTAATTTTTTATAGCACCCAAACATGGCAGGCAGACGCATGTTTTTGCACGCTACAAGATGTGTGAAACTCGATGACCAAAAAGCTGTGGGATCTGCTTCTTTAGTGTCTTTGTCGCACATAGGGACAGAGTAGACCGTTCAAGTGAACTGGGTGTTCTGTGTGACCCACGAAAAAACCCAACAAGAGAAGAGCTCAAAAACACGTGTGCTGTGCTAGGTGTGAATGGGGCCTGACTGACAGGATCATTTTTTTTTAACTATAATCTGTGATATTCATTCAATGTAATATACGAAGGGCAACCTGACTTTTGAGTTTCTATAATAAAAGAGCAAATTTCAAGGAGTGGAAACTGCATTTATTTTTCAACATACTCCTCTGCTATATTCAACACACCCAAAACAAATAATGCTGCACTAGTGATAATAAATGTGTCCAACCACTCAGTGTATCAATTCTCCTGTGCAAATATAAGTGCCAACATAATAACATGTAAATATACAAATATATAATACATTCATGTGTATTTCTTCTTGTGACGATATAAATCCTGTGCTTGAGTGCAGTCAAATGCTTAAATGAAAATGTCAGAAAAAAGTTGTAACTCAAAAATCAATGCTTTGTATCTGTTCGCCTCAGTGCTCCCCTATAAGGCCTCGTACACACGATAAGATATGTCCGCTCAAACTTGTCCGCCGGACAGTTTAGAGCGGACATGTCTCATCGGATTTCGGTCCGATGGCGTGTACACACCATCGGATCAAAATCCCCGCCGGCAGACAGCGTGGTGACGCGGCGGTGACGTTGACGCCGCCACGTCACCGCTACGTCACGCACCAGGAAGTAAACACTTCCGCGCGCATTCGTCGGATCCATTCACAGGATACGACGCATGTGCGGGAGGATATGTCCGCTGGTTTCCTGTACTAACCAGCGGACATATCCGACGGACAGGTTTGTAGCGGACAAATTTCAAAGCATGCTGAAATCTGTCCGCTAGCCCATACACACGATCGGAGATGTCTGCTGAAACGGTCCATCGGACCATTTTCAGCGGACAAATTCGATCGTGTGTACGCGGCCTAAGAAATGCGCTCACCTCACAAAGTGTCACCTCACACTTAAGTTTGGTCAAATTAAGCTTTTTAGTCATCCCAGGCTAACAGATCATGCTTTCCTCCTGGTTGCTCCATTGATCTGCCTCCATTATGACTCGATATATAAATGTATGAGAGAAAAAAAGCTCCAAATAGTGTTTATATCATTAATAAACACAATAATCAATTCATAAAAAATGTGCATAGGACTCACATTTAAAAGGTGCTCCAGGGCACCAACTGTATACAGTGTATATCACAGTATCTCACAAAAGTGAGTACACCCCTCACATTTTTGTAAATATTTTACTATATCTTTTCATGTGACAACACTGAAAAAATGAAACTTTGCTATAATTTAAAGTAGTGAGTGTACAGCTTGTATAACAGTGTAATGTTGCTGTCCCCTTAAAATAACTCAACATACAGCCAATATGTCTAAACCGCTGGCAACAAAAGTGAGTACGCCCCTAAGTGAAAATGTCCTAATTGGGCCCAAAGTGTCAATATTTTGTGTGGCCACCATTATTTTCCAGCACTTCCCTAACCTTCTTGGGCATGGAGTTCACCAGAGCATCACAGGTTGCCACTAGAGTCCTCTTCTACTCCTGCATGACAACATCACAGAGCTGGTGGATGTTAGAGACTGGATGTTGAGCTCCTCCACCTTCCTTTTGAAGATGCCTCACAATTGGGTTTTAGGTCTGGAGAAATGCTTGGCCAGTCCATCACCTTTACCCTCAGCTTCTTTAGCAAGGTAGTGTTCATCTTGGGGCGTGTCCAAGATGGCGACGTGAGCGGTCGCATCCTCCGTGAGCTCCGCCGGCTTCTCCCTCTTCATCCGTTTCCGCGGTCTGCAGCCTCCTGATCACCCGTCCGCTACGACCTGGATGAGGCGAGGGACCATCCGGGCGAAGTCCGGTAAGGGAAAGACGCTGAAATTCCCCCCGCAGCCAGAGACATCCCTGCCCTCTTTTCCGGCCTGCCGCGTGGAGCCGCTCGCCACGCGCTCTTCCCACATGGCGTCTCAGCCGCCTACGGCCGCCTCGGATCCCCGGCCATCCTGGCTCCCGGAGGTGATGGCAGCTATAGCCACCTGCCAAACCACCCTGACGGCGAAAATTGAGGAGGGGCAGCTAGATGTGGGCCTTATCCGTCAGGACATGGACAAGCTCCGCTCCCGTGTCACGGAGATGGAGCAGTGCATCGGGCAGTTGGAGGATGACTCCATGGAGCAATCGGCGTCCCTCCGCACCCTCCACACTAAAGTTAAGGCCCTGGAATTTCAGGCGGAGGACGCCGAGAACTGGAATCGGAGGAACAACCTTCGCATCATCGGCCTCCCGGAGGGGGCCGAGGGCAAAGATCCGACGGCCTACGTGAAAGGCCTGTTGCGATCCGTCCTCCCGAACGCACCCTTCTCTCCCCATTATACCTCGGAGAGGGCGCATCGGGTCCCCCCTAAGCCGGGTCCCCCGGGAACCCCACGAGGACATTTTTATTGCGGCTGCTGAACTTCAGAGACAGGGACGAGGTCCTACGTGCGGCCAGGCTGCAGGGAGAGGTCCGCTTTGAGAACACCAGATTGATGATCTTCCCTGACTACTCCGTCGAGACCCAGAGGCAACGCAAGTCCTTTGACCAGGTCAAGGGAGCGCTGAGGGCCCGCAACATCAAATACAGTGTCCTCTTCCCGGCCAGACTCAGGGTTCAAGATGGTGAGTCCGTTCACTTTTTCAACACCCCGGGAAGGCCTCTGACTGGCTTGAAGCTCTTCCACCGCACCGCTGACGGCGTATCCGTGAGTAATTCACCCTATTCTTGGTTCTGGACTATGCTTCCCTCGGATGGGGTCTCTGGCCAAACTGTCGGTGCCTTGCTTCCCCCCCCATACTTTTGCCCCTTCTTTGGATGCCCCCTGCCTGGAGCCCCCCACCCCTGACTACCTTCCTGCATGTACTAATGGGCGCTAGAGCGACATTTCCACACTCTGTGCTGCACTGACGTTGCCCTGGGTTTCTGGGGGGGCCCCTTGTTGCTGGGGGGTCCTGGGGGTGTGGTGGTGTTCCCCCTAGGGGGATTGTTTGCTGGTTAGCCCACCGAGAGAGTACTGTTTCCCTTTTCATTTTGCAACATACGTTTTTGAGCCCCTGATCACCTCAGGAGAATGTTTTGTGGAGCTTCTTACCACATTGTGCAGTCTGCACCCTCCACCTGTTGACGGTTGGTTTTATGGGGGAGTGCTGCGACTGTTGGAAAGCATTATCATGGCAGGGGGGCATGGAAGACAACCTTCGCCCTTTTGACTTGACTCCCTTTCTGATACGCTGCCCTACCTGCCTGATCTACCCAATTGGAGAGGCCGGGAGCGGAGAGGCGTCGTGCTCAAGCGGACACCCCCGGACTAACCGGTGGGCCCAGGCTCGCAGCTTGCACATCTGCCCCCCCCCCTTTTTTTGCAGCCAGCGCGCTGATTTGGGACTGGGGATTGGAAGCTCTTCCTAGTTTTGGGGGAATGAGCAGGGTGGGGGGGGAATATTGCCCAACACGGGCTGTTATTACTATTACTACTTTTTTGAATTGCTGTTCAGATGTTTTATTGGGTATGTACGGTACAGTTTACGGTTTAAATTTGTGTTGTTTGACTCGTCTCGGGTCCTGGCGCCAGCCTCCATGGAGCCTTCCCTCCCTAATCCACCCTATTCCCCTCCCACTACCCGCCATGACGGCACTTAAAATTATGTCCTGGAACACTAAGGGCCTTAATTTTCCGGTTAAGAGGTCACTGGTGTTCCAATTCATTAGGTCCCACACCCCTCACATCTGCATCCTTCAGGAGACCCACCTGGTCGGAAGTAGAACCTTAAAAATCCCTGGGTGGCCAGCCATTATCATTCTACATACTCCACCTTTGCTAGGGGGGTGTGCATCTTAGTCAATAAGTCCCTTCCTTTCAAACTCCTGGATCTGGCGCTGGACCCTGACGGTAGATATGTGGTTATAAATGCTAGAACCCTTTCCCAGACTTGGTCCATTGTGGGCCTCTACCTGCCCCCCCCCCCCCCGGCCTCGCTGGTACTGCTGAACAAGATAACTGACATTTTGGCCGAATTTGCTTCGGACCACATGATTTTGCTGGGAGATTTTAATATGGCTCCTGACCCGAGTGTGGATAGGATGGCTGGTGTGGGTCCCTCTTCCTCGGGACTGACCTCCTAGGCTGAGACCTATGGTTTGACAGACATTTGGAGGTGGAAACACCCTCAGGCGCGGGCCTACACCTGCCATTCTGCCTCGCACGCCTCCTTTTCCGCATAGATTTGGCCTTCGCGGGTCAGTCGGTCCTGTCTAGGGTGAGAGAGGTCAAGATACTCCCCAGGGGAATCTCGGACCACGCCCCCCTGTTAGTGTGCCTGGGTGACACGGGGAACCCGACCAGGCTGTGGAGACTGTCAAGGTTTTGGATCTCAGACCAGGACGTGGAGGCACAGTTCACTGGGGTATTCAACGGTTTTTGGGCCACTAATTCGGACACAGCCTCCCAGATTGTGAGGTGGGACACTTTTAAGGCCTTCACTAGGGGTCAGTATCAGACCATTATAGCACGAGTTAGGCGGGAGAGGCGTTCTGCGCTGGTCGCGGCTGAGGATGCTGCTGCTGCGCAGGAGGCGTTGTATGTCCGTTCCCGGGGACCCCAACATTACGTTAGACTACAGTCCCTGACAACTGGTGTTATGTCCCTTCGTACCTCCCTGACTCAGAAAAAATTGCTAGCCCAATCCCAACGTATATTTGAGCAGGGTGAAAGGTCGGGCCGGCTCCTCGCCTGGCTCTCTAGGGAGCGATCGGGGGGCATGGCTGTCCCCCAGATCGTTGGCGCGGACGGAGGTCTCCTATACACCTCGGAGGAGATTAATCACACCTTTGCTATGTACTACCGGCGCCTCTACACGTCGCAGGTGACCTTTGGGGATGACGAATTGGCCCTCTACCTGGATGAAGTTGACGTCCCTGTCCTGACTGACAAATACAGAGACACCCTTGACAGACCTATCTCTCTGGACGAAATCCTCGTGGCACTTAAGACTATGCAACCAGGCAAGACTCCTGGTCCTGACGGTCTCCCCGTTGAACTTTATAAGCAGTGCCCCGAAGTGTTAGCTGCTAGGCTGCGTGAGATGCTGGTGGCTGCTGAGCGCCTGCATTCTCTCCCCACCTCCATGGGGGAAGCGGTGATTGTTGTTATCCCAAAACCGAGTAAGGATCCCTCCCTGTGCCCCTCCTACAGGCCCATCTCATTATTGAACGTTGACGCCAAGCTGTTGGCTAAGGTCCTGGCCATTAGGTTGAATACGGTTATTACGGCTCTGGTCCACCCCGATCAAACAGGTTTTATGCCGGGTAGGGGTACCGATATTAACCTGAGGAGACTCTTTTCCCACATAGCTAGGGCGGACGACAGGGGACGGAAGCCGAGAAAGCTTTCGACTCTGTTAAGTGGAGGTACTTGTGGGCGGTTCTCGCCAAATTTGGCTTTGGCCCTAGATTTATCTCCTGGGTTAAACTTCTCTATGATGCCCCCCCGGGCCAGGGTCTGTACTAATGCATGTCTTTCGGACCCATTCCCGCTGGAGCAGGGCACACAGCAAGGCTGCCCCCTTTCTCCGGGACTGTTCGCGCTGGCTATAGAGCCCCTGGCTATAGAGCGGATGGGGATATACGGGGAATACGGGTTGGGTCTTTGCATGAAAAAATCTCCCTTTACACTGACGATGCCCTGCTGTACTTGGCTGACTCCTCCGACTCTCTTGGTAAGGCCCTGGCCCAATTTGATCGGTTTGCCGGCTTCTCTGGAGTCCACATTAACTGGGATAAGTCGGAGCTCTTCTCCCTCCATCCCTCCCCTACTGACTCTAACCTTCAGTCGCAGCTTAAGTGGGTGGAGGAAATTAAATACTTGGGGGTCAAGATCAGTGTAGAGTTGGGTGACTTCGTCCCGCGTAACCTCCAGCCTCTGTTGAAACAGGTCACCACTAAATTTGCGGCGTGGCGTTCGCTCCCTCTGACTCCGGTGGGTAGGATTAACCTCCTGAAGATGGTACTTCTGCCCAAATTTTTGTACTACTTCAGGAACACTCTGGTCCATCTTCCCAGGGCATTCTTTAAAAGGCTTTAGAGTCAGGTGGGGGCCTTTGTATGGGCGGGTAGAGCCCCTAGGATAGCCAAAAAAATCTTGTATCTGCCCCTATCGGGTCGGGGCCTGACGCTCTCGAACTTTCAACTGTACTACTGGGCGGCCGTCCTGGTCACTGTTCGATGGTGGTTTTCCCAGCCTAAACACAATCCGGCGGTTACGTTGGAGGCCGCCATCTTGGGCTCATATGCTGCCCTGAGCAACCTGGCTTTTCGGGGTTGCCGGGCGGCCCCTTCGGTGACGGTCCCCATGAAAACTACGATTAGGGCCTGGAAGGATGCTAGACTAGTTTATGCGAGGCCCTCCCACGTCTCCCCACATGTACCTCTGTGGGGTAATCCCCTATTGCCCCACTTTTATTCCCTTCCTGACCCTTCGGTTTGGGCTAGTAGGGGGATAACCACCCTTAAGCATATCGTCTCCGACGGTGCTCTTATGACCTTTCGGGAGATATTCGGTCCCGGCTCACTGGACGTTCCAGTATTGGCAGCTTAGACACGCTTACACGGTCCAATTTCCGGACAGACTTACGCTCCAATCGGACTCGATCGAGAGACTCTTGACTTCACGAACAGTGTTGAGCGGAATACGCCATATTCGATTTTGCGATATTTCACGAATATATAGAAGAATATTCGTGAAATATTCGTTAATATCGAATATTCGTGATATTTTATCAAAAAAATTTTTTTTGCGAGATAGTTCGCTAATGCGAATGCGAAATTGATTGCGAAATTCTCGTCCACGCATGTGCATGCGCGCGAACAACACGCGAAAATGGAGATCATTTCCTGGATTACTAAACTAATATGCACTAAACACTAAGGCCTCGTACACACGATCAAATCTGTCTGCTGGAAACGGTCGGCCCGACCGTCCCAGCAAACAGATTCGATCGTGTGTACGGGCGAGCCGACGGATTTGGCCACCCGACAGATTTCAAAGCATGCTTTGAAATCTATCGGGTGGGAATCCGTCCGCCCGACATGTCTGCTGGTTAGTACACTTACCAGCAGACATGTCGCCTCGCACCGCCGCCGAATGGATTCGGCGCATGCGCGGAAGTGTTTTACTTCCTGGTGCGGTGACGTGGCGGCGTCAACGTCACCGCCACGTCACCGACACAGCAGCGCCACGTCTGCTGGCGGGGATTTTGGTTTGCTCGTGTGTACATGCGAGCAAACCAAAATCCAAACAGAGAGATTTGTTCAAATCGGTCGGACAGACCGTTTTGAACAAATCTATTGCCTCGTGTGTACGAGGCCTAAGGGCCAGATTCTCGTAGATGCGCGCCTAATTATGCAGGCGTTGCGCATCTCAGATGCACTACGCCGACGTAACGCGGAGTGGCAAGTACCGTATTCCCTAAGTAAATGCGCTCCAAGATGCGCCTGCGTTGCGTAAAATCATTGGCGTAATCCGGCGCAACAACAAAGTAGGAGGGAAGTGGGCGTGTTGCATTGTAATGAAGTGTGACCCCATGCGTATGCAGGCCGGGACGAACGGAGCATGCGCCGTGACGTGGATGACCCGCGCCGTGACGTGGTTGACCCGCGCCGTGACGTGGATGCCTTCTGCGCATGCGCAAAGCCTCCCTACGATTCGCCGGCGCAGGGTATATAATGCGGCCACACATGCGCCCGTGCAGCGCAAACGTCTCCCATTTTCTTGATTGTGACGGCCAAACTTTGTGCAGGACAAAATGACTAGTGTTGTTAAGGAGAGGAGGAAGAAAAATTTCTCTCCAGAGGAGAGGGCCATTGTTGTGAGGGCAATGGAGAAGTATGATTCGCGGCTCCATGGTGCTGACAGTGCCCGGACCAGCAAGTCCCGGAGGGATCAGATCCTAATGAAGGTCGCTTGTCAAGTCAATGCCCTTTCTCATGAGGTCCGGACACCGCAGGACATTAAAAAAAAAATGAATGACCTGCGGCGTCTCGTGAAGGGCAAGCTGGCTGCGATTGCTCGGCATGCCAGGGGCGCTGGAGGGGGCCCACCCTGCACCGTCCGCCTGACTGAGGAGGAGAAGGTGGTTGCCCGCTGCCTGCAGACGGAGCAGGTTGAGGGAGTTGGGGGCTATGAGTCCGAAAAGCCAGCCGTGAGGACAGGTAAGTGTGTTTTATATTCTATCTGTTGTGTAGCATGTGTGGGGGTGGAAGGGAACATGTGCCAAGTGTGTGGGTCAACCAACATGGGCATCTTTTGTGTCATCCACAGATGTGCAGGAGGGAGCGGGGCCATCTGTTGCTGCCAGGGCCCGTCAGGATCCATCCCCCGAGCATCCAGTCCCTCTGGCTGCCCCCCTGGAACAGGACTTGGAGGGAAGTGGGCACACCTCAATGGAGGAGGTGGTTGAGGAGGATCTCGTAGACCAGGACCAGGACCAGGACCTCTACCTTGTTTTGGAGGAGGATGACGGGTTGCCCGGACCAGCCCAGGCTATCCCCCCATCTTTATCGAACCCCTCAGTGTCCCCCCCCCCCAACCTCTCCAGTCCCTCTGTTTCCCCCCCCCCTCATCTCCGGCCCCTCAACATCCTCCCCTTATGCCCGGTCCCCTGCCACTCCCCGGAAGGCGACGTGCATGACCAGGGGTGTACCCAAGGTCCTGCCGGAACAGCTGGCCAGACAGCAGGACCAGCAAAATCGGCACTTGTCAGAGGTCGTGGAGGAGATGAGGCGCCTGGCTGACAGCCTGGCCTCCTCGGGACACCTTACAGATGCCATCCAAGACCTTGCTGGCAACAGTGCAGCAACGCTGACCAGCCTGGGGGAGCTGCAGGCGACCACCTCCGACCTTGTAGGGGAGGTTCATGCCCTGCGCCTTGCAGTTGAGGAGCAGACAGCTGTGCAGACCCGCATAGCAGTTGCCAGGGAGGGAGGTGGTGATGCTCCTCCTCCACCTGCTACCCCACCCCCCCCACCTGTGGCTGCCCCCAGGCAAGTGAGGGGCAGGAACCGTGGCACCAGGCGGAGCCCCCGCCAGGCCCATTAATTTTTTTATTTCTTATTATTTTGCTCTGGGTAAGAGCTTTTTATTTTTATTTATATTATGCTCTGGGTAAGAGCTTTTTATTTTTATTTATATTATGCTCTGGGTAAGAGCTTTTTATTTTTATTTATATTATGCTCTGGGTAAAAGCTTTTTATTTTTATTTATATTATGCTCTGGTTAAGAGTTTTTTTTTTTACTATATACTGCACACGGTGCAGTGTGAATGGTGTGTGAATGTGAGGGGGTGGCACTCCTGCCAGTAAGGGGTGTCACCCTCGGCCGTTGGGGAGAAGTTATCCCCACGGCTGTGTGAATGGTGTATGAATGGACAGCAACATCATTGGGGCCTTGACGTGGCGTTGCTGCTCCCAAGTCCTACATGCTGGACTTGGGCTAATCCAATGTGATGTGGATGTGGGGTGTGTGATCTAGGGACCACAGTGGTGTACACGCGTGCATTGTCTGTGTGCCATGCTGTATGTGTGTGTTTAACGGTCAAAGATTCGTAACACGAGGACCCTCCTGACTGCTCTTCCATCAGCTGACGGGGTCTCGGACTCTGGCAGTGGGGGGCTGTGTGGTTGGGGGGTCAGGTCATCACGTAGGGCAATCTGCAGGCCCTTTCTCATGGCAAAGTTGTGCAGAATGCAACATGCACCGATGATCTGACCCACAAAGTTGGGGGAATACAATAGGGCCCCCCCAGACTTATCCAGGCATCGGAAACAGGACTTCAGGAGGCCAAATGTGCGCTCCACCCCTGCACGGGTTTTGATGTGTGCTTCATTGTATCTTCTCTCTCCTCTGGTTTGGGGGTTCCGGAAAGGAGTCATGAGATGGGGTCCAGGTACATATGCAGAGTCACCTGTAAGGGAAAAGACAGGAGGATGTTAGTCATGCATGTGCCCCTCGTGATGTCTGCACCCATGTCACTCACCAACCAGCCAGCTGTCCCCATACATGTCCTGCTCAAAATCTTCTGGGATGTTGCTTTGACGGTATATGTAGCTGTCATGGCTGGACCCGGGGTCTTTGGCACGGACGTGCCATATGAGGTATTTGGCATCGGCTATCACCTGTACGTTGATGGAGTGCCAATGTTTCCGATTGCGGTATATGTGCTCTGTGGCACTGGGGGGCTGGAGTGCCACATGTGTGCAATCAATGGCCCCGATGGTGCGTGGCAATCCATCAATTCTGTAGAAATCTGTCATTGCCTTCTGCCGCAGGTGCTCAGTGGTGGGTCTGATGATGTGGTGGGACATGCGTCTGAGGATTGCAGGGACAACCTGGTGCAGACATCTGCTTATGCTGGTTTGTGACATCCCAGCCACCACTCCACTTGTACGCTGGAATGATCCACTGGCAAGGAAATGGAGTGTTGCCAGGATTTTCACCAGTGGCTGCAGTGCATGTGAGCGGTGTGTTGGGCTGGTGATGTCATCCTGCAGGGCTGTGGTTAGTTCCAGGATGGCAGCAGGGCTAAATCTGAAGATGCGATACACCTCCTCATCCCCCATGCCAAAGAGGCTCATGCGCGCTCGGTAGATCCTCTCACGTGCCCCCCTCCTCCTCCTCCTCATTCTATGCTCCTCTTCCTCTGCATACATTAGTAGTGATAAGACCATGGCTGCCCCTGGCATGTTGGCATACGAATGTGTTGTCCAATAAGTGTGATTGCTCAGCTCGTCCGTTATGGTGCTGTTGTAGTTGCTCTCCAGCTGACTTGCACACGGTCTTGAGCAAAGTTACCCGTGCTTTTATAAGGGGTATGTTTACTCAAGGCTTTCGTGTTACGCGTACCACTAGTAGCCAAACGCCGAACGCGCGTAGTTTCGGGAATCCGCGCATCTCCCTCATTTGCATATTTGCATGCTAATTCAATGGGAACTGAATATTTACGATGCGTAACTATGCACCTACGCCGCGCTAGCTTAAAGCATTTTCGCCGCTCAGACGAAAAAGGTTTTCTCGCGTATGTGGTTCTGTGTTTACCGCGCATCGATACGCAGGCGCACATTTACAATTACGCCGCGCATATCCATTTACGCAGGCGTAGCGCCGCTGAGAATCTGGCCCCAACTCTACTTACACAAACTTATATGACTAAACTAAAGCAAATTCTTTTTTTTTTTTTTTTTTTTTATACACAAAACACAGAAGGACAGAGAAAGTATTCGCGAATATTCGTAATATTGTGAAAAAAACGATGGTGTGTATGCAACATCGTCTTTGAAAAGTGACGTTTCAAAAATGTTGTTTTTTACTTCACAGAAAACGTCGTTTTTTTTCATCACAAAAAATGATCGTGTGTACGCGGCATTACAGCCCAGCACCCAATGACATCATGCCGATATACTGGCACCAGCTATCACGCAGCTCATAAACCAATCATTCAAGGAGGGCATGGTGCCCACCTTTCTGAAACAAGGTATAATGAAACCAATCCTAAAAAAAAACACCCTTGACCCCAAAGACCCAAACAACCGGAGGCCCATAACAGGTCTAAATGTTTTCTCCAAGATAATGAAGAAAGAAGTTGTACAACAGCTGCAACTGCATTTAGAAACCCATAAATTACTTGATCTGTTTCAATCAGGCTTCCGTCCGGGTCACGAAACAGAAACGCCGCTGCTCAAAATATGGGATGACGCTCTAGAGGCCGCAGATGAAGGAGAATCTTGTCTCCTGATCCTGCTGGACCTAAGCGTGGCCTTTAAAATGGTAGACCACGGACTACTACTAACTAGGCTAGCCAAAGTGGCCAGAGTAGCGGAAGGCGATTTACCCTGGTTCTCCTCCTTCTTGGAAAACTCATCACAAACAGTGAAACTGGGATCTTTCACTTCTGAAAAACGTACGGTATCATGCGGAGTCCCTCAGTGATCTCCCTTGTCACCTGTATTGTTCAATTTCTATCTCCGCCCTCTTTTTGAAATCATCAGCAACCAGAAGCTACTTTACCACTCCTATGCAGACGACACTCAGCTATTTCCGCATCTGCAACAAAAAGGATCACTCTCTTGGACTAGAGAAATCCCTCTCTCTAATAGACAGCTGGATGACATCCAGTTATCTTAAACTCAATGGTCCAAAAACAGAACTTCTCCTGTTTCACGCAAACAGAAAAAGTCACCCCGCGTCAACTTGGACCCCCCGCCCATTCTGGGTAAAACTATCAGCCCTAAAACCAAAGTCAAAAGTCTCGGAGTCATTTCCGACTCCTACATGACAATGGATGCACAAATAGGGTCTGTAGTCAGTGGATCCCATCATCTGCTGCGCCTACTACGCCGACTTACCCCCTTTATCCCGGAAAAGGACATTGCAGTCGTGGTGGGAACAATCATCAATTCCAGACTGGACTATGCAAATGCCCTCTATCTAGGACTCCCCAAATACCAAATCACTTGTCTGCAAGTCGTTCAAAATACGGCCGCCAGACTTGTGACTGGGAAAAAAAACATGGGAATCAATCTAACCTTCGCTGAGATCCCTTCATTGGTTGCCAGTAAAAGACAGAATCATTTTCAAGGCACTCTGCCTAACGCATAAGTGTATTCAAGGAAATGCCCCCAATATCAATGCGAAAAAATAAAAGCTCACAACCCCAATCGTATTCTGCGATCCACCAATCAAAACCTGCTCCAAATACCCAAAGCCAGATACAAGTCCAAAGGAGATCGGAGATTTGCAGTCCAGGGACATCGGCTGTCGAATGCACTACCAACTACCATCCGACTGGAGTTGGACCACTTGGCCTTCAGGAGAAAGATTAAAACCCATCTCTTCTGGGGTCAAGGGGTTTCCGTACCCAAGGAATGGAAAGAGCGCCCAGAGGCGATTCAGTTTGCATGTGTTGCGCTTTATAAGTTCTTCACTCACCATCTGAACCAAATAAGTTTATCTTGGTCTCATCAGACCATGTGAGATGGTTCTAGTCTGTCTTCAACAAGCTGTTAGTCTGTTGCAGGTTTTAGGCTAGGTTCACACTGCTGCGAATTCAAAATCGCGCGATTTGGCTGCGATTTCAGGGAATGCCAGTCTATAGAGCTGAATTTGCATCACACACGGATCAAACTCACACAAGACCCGTTTTTTTGCGCAGCTTAGATTCGCACCGCACTGATATGAACTGCACTAATGAAAAACAATGTTATTTTAATGACTTGCAGCAGTGAGAACTGGGCCTTATTGTGCATAATTTTTAGAAGAGGCTTCCTTCTGGGATGACAGCCATGCAGACCACTTTGATGCAGTGTGCGGCGTATGGTCTGTGCACTGGCAGGCTGACCCCCTCACCTTCAACCTCTGCAGCAATGCTGGCAGCACTCATGCATCTGTTTCCCAAAGACAACCTCTGAATTTAATGCTGGGCACGTGCACTCAACTGCTTTGGTCAACCATAGCAAGGCCTGTTCTGAGTGGAACCGGTCCTGTTAAACCACTGTATGGTCTTCACCACCGTGCTGCAGCTCAGTTTAAGGGTCTTGGCAATCTTCTTATAGCAAAGGCTAGGTATGAGAGAGTGAGAGCAATAACACCAAATTGAATACATCTGCTCCCCATTCACACCTTAGACCAGCGTTTTTCAACTTCAGTCCTCAAGGCACACCAACAGGTCAAGTTTTCAGGATTTCCCTCAGATGAAATGGCTGTGGTGATTACTAAGGCAGTGAAACTGATCAAATCACCTGTGCAAAATAATGGAAAGCCTGAAAACATGACCTGTTGGTGTGCCTTGAGGACTGGAGTTGAAAAACACTGCCTTAGACCTTGTAACACTAATGAGTCACATGACACCGGGGAGGAAAAATGGCTAATTGGGCCCAATTTGGATTTTTTCACTTAGCAGTGTACCCACTTTTGTTGCCAGCAGTTTAGACATTAATGGCTGTGTGTTGAGTTATTTTTAAAAGGGGACAGCAAATTTAAACTGTTATACAAGCTGTACACTCACTACTTTACATTGTAGCAAAGTGTCATGTCTTCAGTGTTGTCACATAAAAAAAATTTTTTTTTTCAAAAATGTGAGGGGTGTGCTCACTTTTGTGAGATACTGTAAATCCCGTGCTTGAGTGCAATCAAATGTTTAATTAATGAAAATGTCAGAAAAAAGTTGTAACTTATTCAGTCTTCATAAATCCTCAAAATTCTATGCTTTGTGTTCACCTCAGTGCTCCCCTATAAGAATTGCCCTCACCTCACAAAGTGTGACCTTACACTTAAGTTTGGTCAAATTAAGCTTTTTAGTCACCCTGGATGAGTCACGGGACTCTGTGATATAACACGTAGGGGAGGGGCATATTTGTTTGGCAAGACGCTTTTGCATATCTCACAGAGAGGCACAAAGAAGCTGCAGCATCGTGGTTTTATATGATATACACTGTATACAGTTGGTGCCCTGGAGCATCTTTTAAATGTGAGTTCTATGCACATTTTTTATGAATTGAATATTGTGACAAATGATATAAACACTATTTGGAGCTTTTTTTCTCTCATACATTTATATATCGAGTCATAATGGAGGCAGATCAATGGAGCAACGAGGAGGAAAGCATGATCTGTTAGCCTGGGGTGACTAAAAAGCTTCATTTGACACTTTGTGAGGTGAGCGCATTTCTTATAGGGGAGCACTGAGGCGAACAGATACAAAGTATTGATTTTTGAGGATCTGTGAAGACTCAACATGTTACAACTTTTTTTCTGACATTTTCATTTAACTATTTGACTTCCTGCTGCTCTCTGGTGCCCTCCACGGTTTACTGGAGCCGCCGGCAGTGGTCGGAGGAAATCGGATCCTTCTTCCTCTTAGTTATGGAGATGAGTGAGTGGAAGATGGCCCCCACCCATCTCCATACCATTGCAGGGTGGAAGCGATGTGAAAACGTCACTTCCGAGGAGCTGCGGTGGCTCAATGCGATTGGCACTGCGCTGACAAGCCGTTCACCTCTGCAGCCAAGGGTTCGGATCCCGGTCTCGGCTGCATGTGAATTGAGTTTGGTGGTCTCAGCCCGGCTCCCGGTGGGTGTGCTATACGAGGTAAGCCTGCGCTTAGTACGCCCACTCCCCTCCCACAAAACCACCACACTTACACGCACTCGAAATTGGGTTAACATGCACGCACTTTGGCCACGCGGTCTCTAAAAAAAGAGAGGCGAAGGACTAACGGGGCTGGCTGAGCGGGCTAGATCCTCTCACTCCCTCATAGGGGAGTCCCTCTGCCCCATTGGGCTTCAAAGCGGAGCAGGTAGGGCGAGCTGTGTGGGAGGACCCCCTCACACCCACCATTGCCACCCGGGGCATGGAGAAAGATGGCAAATTGCCTCTGGGGGAGGTCTGCCTACTCCCAAACTCCTGCAGTCCGGCTCCTCTCTCGAGTACACGCACAAAATACACTTTAAAAAAAAAAAAAACGTCACTTACGCCCATAGCTCTTAAAGGAACTTTTTTTTATTGCATTTTAGTGTAAATACGAGATCTGAGGTCTTTTGGACCCCAGATATCATATTTAAGAGGTCCTGTCATGCCTTTTTCTATTACAAGGGAAGTTTTTTTTTTTTTCACAAGAATTTACATTCCTTGTAATAGGAATAAATAGGAATAGGAATAAAAGTGAGAGAATTTTTTTAAAAAGAACAGCATAAAAATGTAAAATAAAAAGTAAAATAAATAAGAAAATATAAATAGAAAAAATGTAACCCGCCCCGTCCTATCGAGTTTGTGTGCAGAAGCGAACGCATATGTGAGCAGCGCCTGCATATGAAAACAGTGTTCAAACCACACATGTGAGGTACCACCACGATTGTTAGAGCGAGAGCAATAATTCTAGCCCTAGACCTCCTCTGTAACTCAAAACATGCAACCTGTAGAATTTTTTAAATGTCACCTATGGAGATTTTTAAGGGTAAAAGTTTGTCGCTATTCCACCTGAAGCATGACATGTTGGGTATCAATTTACTCTGCGTAACATTATCTTTCACACAATAAAAAAAAATTGGGCTAACTTTACTGTTGTCTTATTTTTTTTAGTGCGAAAAAGTGCATTTTTTTCCAAAAAAATTGCGCAGGTTCGGTGTGACAGAAAGTATTGCAACGACTGCCATTTCATTCTCTTGGGTGTTAGAATATATATATATATATATATATATATATATATATATATATATATATATATATATATATATATATATATATATATAATGTTTAGGGGTTCTAAGTAATTTTCTTTAAAAAAATAAAAATGTAACTGGTAAACACCAAATCTCAGAAAGAGGCTCGGTCATTAAGGGGTTAATAGGAAAGATGCTGAATATGAAGACAGAAGACACAGGTCAGCATTGTCTGCCTTCATATTCTTTCAGGACAGACTTTCTTCATTTGCCAAAGACTACTCCTGTGCGCCCTGCAGTTTGCTGCCAGACTCAAACATGGCAGCACAGCACAGCATCACCACGGCAGTCTCTCTTCCGCCCATAATAGAAACGTCGCTACAGTCGCCTGGCAACAAGAGGCGGAAGTCATTTTTTTTATCTATTTTCCCGCGGTTAGACTGTAAACTGTGTGTGGGTCTGGGAGAAGGCGGAGGAGGGTGAAGAGATTAGAGGTACAGGGAACCGAGTATAGGAACCGGTCCGGACACTGCAAGCTGAACCTATAGGGCTGCGGACAGTGATATCCAGAGACCGGACTGACTGCTGCTTCCACCGTACCATGCCGCCCAAGAGTCCCAGGAAAGGGGCCCTCAGCCGACCACAGGAGGAGGAGAGGGGCCCCACCGAGCCCACAGGGTGAGTGTGTGTGTGTGTGACATGGTCATGTTTCCTTGTATATTTGTTTCCCTCTTCCCTTCACAAGCATAGGATCTGGGGTGAAGTGTACCTGTCATGCATAGGTCAGGCAGGCAGGCCAGCATGCACCCAGCTGAAGTAAGCATTCTGCAAGCTGTCAGTCTAACACAGGCAGATGACAGCAGGAAGGTATAGAGATCTGATCTAGGTGTATGGTGTGACAGCGGGCTGGAGTTATAAGGTAGGGGTCTTCATAAATAAGTGGAGATATATATATAATATATATGGTTTTGGTGAAATCTCAATGATCTAAACAGGGAATCTGAACCACACAAGGTGATTAGGCTGTGCCCATGCCTGCAGCTGTCCCACACCTGTCTCTAAGACCAGGAAGTGAGCAATCATATGACCGCCGATCACTCAATTCTTGCTCAGCTGTCAGTCGCTGCTCTCCGCTGTGCCCCTCCAGCACTTCCTGGAGCGCCAGGATTAAGAAGGGCAGGCCAGCTGTCAAGCGGACAACTGGGTGAATCCTGATATTATTGTTGGGATCCTCCTAGAGCCTGGAGTGGTGCTGTCACATTAGTGGATATATATACTACTTTAACACTCCTGCGACCCACGAGAGAATTATGCCCAAAAAAGATTTGGCCATACTGTGTCCAAGTAGTGACAGCATTGACCCTGTCATGTAGACTGATGATTAAAGTAAACTTTTACTCTTTTATTTAAATCACAGTCGATCTACTGCCATCCTTGCCAATACAGGTGCGATTGATGTGAGGTTGCCTCCTGGGATACCAACACGATATATCGCAGGAGGCTTTTCTATATATCTCCTCCAATCCCTGCATTGGCTCCCGATGACCCAGCGAATTAAATTCAAAATACTAACCACAACCTACAAAGCCATCCCTAACTCTGCCCCTAGCTACATTACCAATCTTTTTTTAAACATATCCCAAACCGTCCTCTCCGCTCTTCTGAAGACCTCCTACTGTCAAGCTCTCTTGTCTCCTCCTCCTCCCATGCTCGTCTCCAGGATTTCTGCAGAGCCTCTCCCATCCTCTGGAACTCACTACCTCAACCTGTCCAGCTATCCCCTACTCTTGCTACCTCCTTCAGGTGATCCCTGAAAACTCATCTCTTCAGGGAAGCCTATCACGTTTCCAACTAATCTTTTACCACTTCCATCAGCTCATTCCCCAGTTACAACCTATTGTACCACCTGCCCCACCCTATTAGATTGTAAGTCTCTTAATCCTCCTGTATTTTATTGTATTGTCTCCCTTTTATATTGTAAAGCGCTGCTTAAACTGTTGGCGCTATATAAATCCTGTGTAATAATATAGTGCCAGGCAAAACACCATTCATCTGGCCCATGTGATCAGAGACAACCAGCTCACAGGATGTGCAGCAGAAAAACAGGGAAAAAATGACAACATACGATTTTCTGGCCTTGACTTAAGTGGTATATTCTGAAATAATTCAATGGGATTGGATGAAGTTCCTCTTAGGCCTCGTACACACGAGCAGACAGATTTGTTCAAATCTGTCCGTCCGACAGATTTGAACAAATCTGTCTGCTGGGAATTTGGTTTGCTCGCGTGTACACACGAGCAAACCAAAATCCCCGCCAGCAGAGAGCGCGCTGACGTGGCGGTGACGTTGACGCCACCACGTCACCGCACCAGGAAGTAAAACACTTCCGCGCATGTGCCGAATCCATTCGGCGGCGGTGCGGGACGACATGTCTGCTGGTAAGTGTACTAACCAGCAGACATGTCGGGCGGGCGGATTCCCACCCGATAGATTTCAAAGCATGCTTTGAAATCTGTCGGGTGGCCAAATCCGTCGGCTCGGCCGTACACATGATCGAATCTGTCTGCTGAAACGGTCCAGCGGACCGTTTCCAGCGGACAGATTTGATCGTGTGTATGAGGCCTTAAAGTGGCAGGGTTGACCTTCACATATGACCTAATGGCTGATGGTATGCATGAGGACCCACCTAATCCAGATATTCTCCTGGATCTGTTAAGTGGGACCTGAGACTGTTTAAAGCAGCCCTCTAAAATCCACTCACCTGCTCGCATTTTGCGAGTGAATTCTAAAGTCTGGCAAAAAAGGGCTGCCTGGGAGTCGGGGGGGGGGGGGGGGGGGCGGGTTTGTGTGGCAAGCCGTGAGCCTGTGCCAAATGGGAGTCCTTCTCCCAGCGATCACCAGAGAGAGGGGGAGGGAGGGAGAGGGAGGGAGAGGGAGAGATTGGACGGGTGATCTGTCTATCAAAGTTTCTTGGCCAGGGGCGAGGCTGTATATGACGTTGCGCGGCGGGAACACGGCTATTGAAATTAAAGCTGTTGTCACTGTGCTCCCCCGCTGCACTCTGATCACCTGGGCGGCTCTCCTATTCCTCTCCTCGGCTGCACAGGTAGGCTTCATGGTGGGCACGCGGCTTCATGGTGGGCACGCGGCTTCATGGTGGGCACGCGGCTGCATTGGTGGACACTGGGCACACGGCTGCATTGGTGGGCACAAGGCTCCATGGTGGGCACATGGCTGCTAGGTGGACACAAGGCTCCATGGTGGGCACTGGGCACACAGCTGCAAGGTGAACACAAGGCCCATGCTGGGCGTCCATCAAATGTCCACCTGATTCCTTTATTTTTTTTATTTTTTTCAGTTAAAGGTAGTTGGGCAGGAGAGGGCCAACATGGCTACAAATTAGGTGGATTTTGCCCAGTTCACCAGGAACCAACCAAAATTCAAACAGTGTATGGCCAGCTGAAGGGCTCGTTCACACCATACATACATACATACATGCATGCATGTAAACTGAAGGGAAAGCCGTACAGATTTCACTTGCAGAGACATTACATAATTTTCAATGCGCTTTTCAGTGAGTTGTTATGCATGTTTGTTGACATACGCGCCGCAGATTCCTGCACAAAAAAATCTGCATGTGATACCAGTGTTGTGGTGTGAACAGGGCACACAGAGAACAAATGTTGTGTGTTTTGTTTTTTGTTTTTTTGTGCCCTTGCAGAACGCATGCAGAAAAACTGACCTCTTTGCACCATGGCGTGAAGGAGGACTTAAAAAAAAAAAAAACAGCTAATGTTGCCTCTCCTTCCTCCCCCCCTTTCAACCGAGATAACCAGAACTTTTCCATAGCAGCCTCACTGCTGTCACACCTGTCACTCCATCTGTTTAACCACAACAAAACACTCTGACAGTGTGTCCTGTGTTTGAAGTGAAAGTATGTGCACATGTGTGCTTTCTCAGTCTAGGGCCCTTTTACACTTGCAGACCATTTGTTTCATCTGTTCAGTCATGTTTTTTCAAAGTAAAAAAACGGATGAAGTTTGTCATCAGTTTTTCAGATGCTCCAGCTAGAGTCCCGTAGACATTTTTTTCATGCATAAATGGACCATTTACATCTGTTTTTTTTGTCTGATCCATTTTTTAATGGAAGACATTAAAGGGCATTGATCCATTCCAAAAAATGGAAGTGGATATACATGGATGATAATCTATTTATATAGAGATGCATTGATGTCTGTTCTTCATCTTTCAACGGATGGATGAAAAAATGTCTAAAAGCAGGAAGACAACTATAGTCAACAGCCCCCCCTATTCCTTATTTTTATTTTTTTACCAAAAATATGTGGAAGAATGTATATTGGCCTAAACTGATGAAATATTTTTTGGGGGGATAATTATTATATCAAAAAGTAAAAAATACTAAAATAAATTAAATTGTTGCTTTTTTTGTTTATAGCGTAAAAAATAAAAACCGCAGAGGTGATCAAATCTTCAAAAGAAACCTTTATTTGTGGGGAAAAAAATTAGTTTGGGTACAGCATTGCATGATTGTGCAATTGTCCGTTAAAGCGACACAGTGCCAAATTGTAAAAATTTGGGGCTAAATAGGTAAAATAATTCTGTACTGCCACAAACAGTGCATGCGGAAAGGGTTGGGGGGCTTAAACTCTGTCACTGACTGACCAGTACTTGGGTTATTATTGCAAAAAAATGCTCGGGACCAAGCTTTTCAGGCGTTGCGGTGCAGTATGGCTAATTCATTTTAAAATGGGCTACCTAATTCTATGCAATGCACATTAAAACGCGCTGCTGTTGTGCAACTCTCTGAAGGGCCACAGTTGGGGCTCTCTGTGGTTTTAGACTATTATAAATATATTGGTCATATCTCAAGAGCTGCATTTATATCTTTCACTGTAACATAGAATTATCTTAAAAAAAATTGCATTGTAGCAGACCTTTCACATCTTGTATGTTGTATAAAATCAAATCCCTCTCTTTTTTTCATCAAAAGACGATTATTAGACATCATTAGACAAGCTTCTGTCTAATGGCCCTGCTGGAAAAATGGCATTTGATCACTTGCTGCAGCCGTGTATTCTGGCTGGAATCCTCTATGAAGGAGGGAAGGGACTGTACTAGGGAATTGACTATTCTGAAGCAGTCAGATTTGGGCTAGTAAGGTCAGAGGTGAATAAAAAATGATTGCATTAAAAAATGCTGGAAGTAAGCTTTTAAAATACTTGATTTCATATGTTCTTTCCCTGCAGTTTGTGAGTTGTTGATGGGGTCTCTTTAATGTGGCATTATAGTGCTGCTACATGATTCTTCTGGGGTTTAGATCTGACTTTTTTTTTTTTTTTTTTATCAGAATTGAAAGTGATGATCCTGTCCTTTCCTCTCTGTGTAATCAACTAAATGTATCCGAACCGGTGAAAGTGCAAACTTGGAAGACCTATAAGAGATTTTCATCAGATCGGTCATTGGTAAGTGTCATCTTTATAACTGTGAGCCTTACTCATATATTTATGTTAAGGCTTTTACTAAGCCTGTGCTAAGGTTTTTACTTTTGCCACACTGTGTGCTGTTTTTGGCAACCTTAAGCCCAGTACACATGGGCCGAATGTTGGGAGGCATCAGCCAGTCCAATAAAAAACGTTCAACATTTGGCTCGTGTGTAATGTTAGCTGGTCTGTCAGACGGCCATTTGGCTAGCTTCTGCCAGGTGAACATGCTGGAAAGCCAGCAGCTGAGAGAGCACAACAGCTTAGTGGGAGCAATCGCTATATTAACATTGGAACGTTATTACAGCAGCTCTGACTGCATCTGTCGATTTCTTTTGTTCAATTCTTCTGTGTGTGTGTGTGTGTGTGTGTATAATTATATATATCTATATACTTTTTATTTTTTTGCGCATGTACCAGGCTTTAGCCATAGGCTGATAGACTTTGTGAGGCATGTAGGTCCTCCTTGGCACTACCTGTTTTTTTTTTCAATCCATGTCTCGGCCCCCAGTGGTGCCCACAGCTAGCCTTTCTGCTCCTTAGGTGCTTCCCCTTATCACTAAGGCTACATTCACGTGGCAGAAAGCAGCACACAAGATGCGTCGAGCAGCGATCACCGCAGATAATTGATAGCTGTGGACGCTGGTGACATGTCATCAGAGTGAACAGGGCTGGCAGCTGCACCTAGCCACTCTCATCAGCTGTAGACAAATGATTCCTGCTACTACAATTTGCATCAACATTAATCCCTGTGTAAATGTAGCCTAAGTGTTTAGTGTCTCAGATCTCTAGGGTATTGGACCAGTCTGGTATCAGGTTCTGCAGACAGTTCCCTACTACTTCCTGTCTAAAAGTCTGACTCCAGATTTGCAGTTGTTCTTCCCTTGTTTGTTTGAAAAGACTTTCCTCTAGAACAACTTAGGCCTCTTACACACAGATCAGTTTTTCTTCAGGTTTTTCTTTTCAGTTTACCAAAACTATGTAGTACAAGGGCCTGCCTGATTGCATACAAATTGAGACTCTTGAGGTTTGACCTCATATTAGATGGATTTGGTAAACTGAAAAGAAAAACCTGAAGAAAAACTGATCTGTGTGTAAGAGGCCTTACTCAGAGGTGCTGGGCTTGCATGAGCAGTCAGTTGAAGGAAAACTTGAAACAAGTTCTGTAGCTCTGGTGTAACGGCTCCCACAATGTTGGCTTAAACCATAGAAATACAGGAAGGAGTGCCAGACCAAATCCAGATAAGTGTCCAAGATCATTTTAATCCATAAAAAATAAAATTAAAAATACAGCCTGTGCATTTGGGGGGCAATACCTCTTCCCTCTTCATGAGGGCTTAACACAGAATTAAACTTGGACTAAGAAAGAAGAAACTTCTCAGATCTATATCGAAACCAGTATGAAACTCTCCACATGGATTAACAACTTGACAGAAGTTGCTGAACAGCAATCCTCTAACTGACGTGTTCTGAATAGAATTTGAAATGCTCTGGGGTTGGTGTTCTGAAACCCATTGCATCTCCTTTGTACATATAAATGTCAACATTTTTTTTGTTTACTACTTCATATGTTCTGTGTTGAAGAACAAAAATTCTGTTATATCGCACTTACTCTGTTTTGCTCAGCGGGGGATCAATCTGTTGATCCTCGCTGAGCAGGTGGATGACATGTCTGTCTCCACTCCCTGTGTGAAGACAGATCTTTCAGAGCCAGCTCTTCTCTATGGGTCGTCGGATGAAAATGGACTGCCTGTTTTGTTTTTTATTCGATCCTCCAGACGGATGGAAAATAGTGTTTTCATCTGTCTAGATTTCACAGACGGGATCTGATTTGAATACTGGCGGATGTCGGCGAACATGTCACCGCTGACATCTGCTGCTCCATAGAGGTGCATGGAGCATCTGATCAGGTTCGCCTGAAAATCTGACAGGCAGATATGATCGGAGCACCCATGTAAAGGGGCCTTAGAGTTAGATAAACCTAACCCAGGCATCCCACAAGGATGACAAATGAAAGCACAATTGGATACACATGTTGCACTGCCTGATAGTTGACATCCGTTACCATGTTGGTGTTATCCAACTTTACTTGAGTAGACTGATCCTCTAAATAACTGGTTAATATAATCTAGCGGCAACAGTCAAATGGTTTGCAGCTCTAACAGGTTGATCGACAACCTGGTCTTTCTTGTCCACTCAGAGCAAACAGACGGACTAAAACTGCTCCCCAGTTAGAAGGGTAGAAGAGACAGATTTGGGGCATGCTGGATGTGGCTCTGATGGTTCCATGTCCAAACCACCAAGTGGCTATTTTTTTTTTTTTTTATTTACTTTCTTTGTTCAACCCAGCAGGCTGAAAGGGGGGGGGGGGAAAAAAAACGTACAGATCACCGTACTTTCACATCCAATGCTAGTGCAGGGATCTCCCGGCTGAGCTATTGTGTTCTGATGGGGGACTATCCCCCCTCCTCCAGCCATTGGCTGCAAGCATCAATTAAATGCTGGATTCCCAGCATGCTCTTCTGACAGAAGCTGTACACAGGGGCCAAAAGATAGCCGATTCCTGCCAAACCGATTATTGGGCCAGCAACTCTGTACATTATCAAGTGTCAACAAGTGGAATGGCCCCTCTATCATCTTGTGTGTATTTAAATGATTGCTGTTAGGTAAGTGGAGGTGGTGGGGGAGTGAGTGTGCCTGTTAGCCTGTAAACGGGCAAAGGCATCTGACCGACTGACTGAGATAGGTGTCCTATGCTCTTGCATAATTTGAACAATTACCTGTTTATGAAAGCATTTGACTACACACTTATTTGTCATCCCATTCATCTAAACCTAAATAGGACCCCCTCATGCAACTCGGCCACTGGTTCCATTTTAAAATGTTTCTGCGATAAAAAGTCTACTGTTCCACTTCTGTTTTATATCCATACAAAAGACTCAAGTGGTGCTCGGATGTAAAACCCAAGACCTTTCTTCCTTTTAATTTTTATTTTCTCCCTCCGTGTTTTAAATTTGGATTGAGTGGAGACTAGTTAATGCCCTGTAGGCTCTTTTTCTCTCCTGTTTTTGTTTGGCGATTTTCAGAGGCAAAGCATAAAGGAAGAGGATTGGTGTTCTCTTTTTTTTTTTTTTGCAGCGAGATAAATATTGAAAAGCAAAAGATGTTACATAAAAATAGGTATTTATTGATGATATCAAATTTTTTTTACATAGAAGTCGTAAAAAAATTGGATTGGTGTTCTAACTGTTCCACATTCTATTTTGTACACTTTTTAAAGAGAACCTGTCTTTTATTTTATTTTTTCTTTACTGCTAATGTCACATTCTATTTGCCCAATAGTTATTTATTTTTATTTTTCAGCATACATGGTTATGTGTGAAGGATATACTAAGTTTTTTTGCTACTTTTTTATATGTAGAAAATAACATTTCTGTTCTCTCGGCAGCAGGACAACATGAAGAAAATAGAATCTTTGGGCCTTTGTCTCTATATTGCTGCGGTCAATGCTGATGAAATGACGTTCACTTTTACAGAATTTGTAAAGGCTGTAGATATAAGGTAATTTTTTTTTTTTTTTAAATAAACATATGCAAGGAGAGTCTGCCTCCTACAGCTTTTCCAATACTGTAAAATAATGTGCATTCGGTAAGGAAAAAGTCCCATATGCTTTTATTTAAAAGGAGCATTATGACCTGTTGCAACTGTTGTGGGTGGCTATTTAAGGTGTTTTACCTGATTGTTAAACTTTACAAACTGTTAGTTTCAGGAAACTTCTGTACTAAAACATCTTTTAAGGGTGTGTTTTCACAAGCAAATTTATTCGTAGAGATTGTTCTGACCCCAGAGTCCCCTGAAAGCAATGTACAAATGAGATTGCGCTGTACCTGTAATTTGCTATGACCAAGATTAAAACACTGTTATAAGGCATTCTACGTGGAGGCCAATGGCAGACCAGTGCACCTGCCTGTTTGGCTCTGGAAAGGTCCATATCACTAATATTGGTTGTATCCTATAAAGTTAAAGAGAGGTATTCTATATGACTTTAAAAAGGACTGTGAGGCGCCTATTGTTATAGCTATTCTGGAATTTGGACTCATCCAAAGCAGGGAAGTTGTAGCATTTTATTAAGTTATGCCTTTAGTAACATTAAGGTCAGAAGATAATTTGGTTGTTGAAGCACAAAAGGGTCAAAGGGAATTGGCACTACCAAGAATGCAATTGCAGTTATTTGCTAGTGGAATACAAAGGAAATTTCAGTATGTTGCATTTCTTACTGTGGCTAGGAGTTGCCTAATGCCTGGTAAAACTACAGCTGTCTATAAACTGGTTTGCTTTTTTTTTTTTTTTTTGAGTCATTCAGATACTTGATTAATAGCAATACAACACTCAGTTGTTTTGTCTAATAATTCCCCCCATGTCCATTTTCATGTTTAAAAATAACTTTTATAAAAAACGATGCTAGCCGCTTCCATCTTGCTTGTGGGCACGTGAAGCCCACAAGCATTGATTTCATGGATGCGGTGAATGCTTAGCTTTCAGCATTCACCGCTAGTTCCTACGCATGCTCAGTGTTAATGGCACGGTTGCCGTCACATCACAGCACTGAGGTTGCCATCACAACGGGCGGCGTTGTCGGAAGTTCCCGCCCTGTTGTGATGGCAACTAAACTCTCGGGATTGTGCGGGCAGAGTTCCGCACTGAATTGAGGGAAGCGTGACACTGCTACCAGGAGACACTGTGGCTCAGGGGAAACGAGATGCACGCCTACTCCTGCAGGAGGGAAGACCAGGAAGTGCCACAATCATTACTGATTCTATGGTAAATCCAGCAACAACATTTTTTTTTTTTTTTCCATTTGAGCATCTCTTCATAGCGCTGATAGGGATAAGGTACAGTTAAAAAATCGTGTGAACCTCTGCTTTAAGCCGTAAATGAGCTTTAAAAAATCTTTGGTCAGAATTTAAGAATCATTATATTACTTTCCACATTGAATTCAATTATTTTTAACATATTTTCTATTGCCCTGAACAATGAATTCTGTCACCTATTTCCACCCTGTGCCTTCAGTAGGCACTGCTGTGTCACAGAGATCACTAAACACGCTTAACTGCATAGGTGCTGAGAGGAGGCGTTTTAGGAAGTGTAGTCAGTACAGGAATCAGCTTACAGGCAGCAAGGAACCATGGAATATATAAGCTATAAAATGGTGGAAGAAACGAGCAACCTTGTGTGAGCCCCACAGTTAAAGACGCTCAACATCACAAATCCCCTGGGGGTAAAGATGAGGCTGACCCAATGTAGTTGGTCTATTAAAAAAAAATAACAACTCACCAGTGTTAATTGAAAATGACCATTAATAAACCTACAATAATCCAATCGACCACAAAATAAAGAATCTAAAAGGATAGACAATACTGCAATGGATGAGTGGTTCGCCCAAAACAAATGAATTTGTGACTACCCTAACTAAATTAGTGATGCAACCAGTTGACCTGGAAAGGGCGCTTCATTTGTAGTGTAGGATTAGATAAAACCATATGAATGTATTAAATGAACCAATTCCACTCACTAGAGTAAATCTGGCCAGGTGGGTGAAGGTAACCAAGGTCAGAATGGGGGACCAGCAGCAAGTGGTGGATGGCTGACCTACATCACAGCCTAGTGGGATGAAACAAGGCACAGGTAATTCTATGATGGAACCTACGCTCATTCATGACCAGGAAGTGTCGCTGCAGCGTCTGGGACCTCCTTCGTCTGCCATCGCCCAAGGAGCATGTACAGTTAGCAATCAACTACCAACCACTTGCTATCTAGTCATTAGGTAGTTGAATGGCAACTGTGCATGCACCTTGGGTGATGTCAGTCGGTGATGCCTGCCCTGATTTACTCTTGATTTTAATTTGTTGAATAAATACATATCGTTTTTTTATCTAATACTGCACTGTGGAGTGTTTGCGCATATTTCCTTTTGTATTCTTTAGAAATGGAAAGGAAGCTGCAAAGTAGGTGGGAAATCCAGCAGGTTGTGGAAGATGGCCAGCAGACATGCAGACGATGATACATGCTGTGATCATGGATCTTCTTCTTTATTACAATTCATCACTAACCTCTAACTTTACATATTGTGGAGTAATTCATCATCAAATTTTATAGCAGAAGCTTTGAAACTGTTTTAAGTGATAGAGTTTACTTTTGATTTCTTCATTAATCCAGATATGTTTTTTTTTTTTTCAGTGTCGGTAAATGTTTTAACCTTCTTAGGCAAATGGATGTCAACATGGATAATCTGAGTACCAAAGTTGACAGTGCTGTAATGAAGCTGAAAAAAAAGTATGAAACAATGTCTCATTTGTATCAGAAATTTCAAAGGTAACTATTAATCTCCAAAGAAGATATGTGCACATATAAGTAGACGGTGTAGTTGCACGTGAAAAGCATTTTGCTTTATTTCAGGGGGTGCCCAAACACTGGTACCCTCTAATGTGGACTGCCACCACCCGCTCTTGCTCTCGGATGGTGGGTTGGCAAGCCCAGATCCCAGATTCTTGACCTGCCATACCCGATCATTAGTGAGAACAATTGAGCCAGCGCTAAATGAAGCAGAGCCAATGCTTCCTGTATAGTGGCGTCTGCTGTCACTGGCGGAGTGATACTAAATGTACTATGCCTGGGACAGGGGCGATACAGAAAGCATCGGCTCTGCGTCCTACTACAGTGTCGGCTACTGTTACACTGATGCTCGGGGATGGCGAATTTGAAAACCAGCCAGCAGTACCAGCCCTAGAGAACAGCCACCAGCAATACCCTCCTGCAGCCAGTGATACCTGCAGGAATCTCAAGGAAGAAGTAAAGATTTAGGTTAGTTGAGGTGCAGGTTGACCGCAATGCATCAGTGTGAAAGCAGCCTTGGCCCCTTTCACACGATCGGTCAGATCGGGTCCGCCTGTCTTTTTCAGGGGGACCCAATTGGACCCTCCATTCACCTTCTATAGAGCGGCAGATGTAAACTGACTTGTGTCCGTTTAAATCCGCCTATCTCCAATCAGTCCCTTTCTGTTGGGGCGGATCGGAGGGCCCATAGAGTAGAGTGAGCTGTATCCGTGTGAACAAGCAGAGTGAACATGACCTGTAATCTAGCCGGTCCGGTCATTATGGCCCGCAACCGGCTACCAAGTTGCTAAAGTGGCCCTTAATCCTCAAAAGGTTGAGCACCCCTGCTTTATTTAATACAAAATGTAAGTAATCTCTGTTTTGAAAACGAAAAGGTTCTGCCGTCTGTATGCAGAACAAGTTCACGGCCAATGCCCTTTGCACAAAATTCCATGGATTTGTCTGATGGAAATGTGATCGTTTGCATGAGGCTTAACACTGACCGTCTGCAGGGGGGACCTGCATGACCTGAGCAATCTGCTGATCGCTGAAAAAATAGTAAATGCACATTTTCTTTTTTTTTATAGCTGCAAAGAAGTTTACATTTTTTTTTTTTTTGTTAAAAAGGTGACCTTTCTTTAAGTTCACCTGTTTTTAAAATTGGGGAAATTTGGAAATTGTCTGCTGCAACAAGAGGCAAGTATGTGGTTAAACTGACTGTTGGTGACCTCTTGTGGTGAACTTTCTTCACAACAGTTCTGCTCTTCTGCATAGGAATAAAGGTTTTTTGGGCAATAGGTTCAGGGCTTTTCACCCAAGTAAATGGCCTTTTGATGTGCATCACGATGGACTGGGGTTGGTGGTAGAACAGTCTGGAGAGAAAACAACCCTTGCATTTTTATGCCCTACTGATTACATGAAAAAAGTATTATGGTTCAGCCCAGCCCATTGCTCCCACTGCATTGTTTTATACCCTGGCCCTATTGCTTATCTGGATGACACCATCTTTACTACTGTGCCACATTGCACTAATTTTTGTACAAAAAAATATAATTGTAATTTGTATCGTAGAGTTAAGGTGTGTGTATGTGTGTATGTATGTGTGTATGTATGTGTGTATGTATGTGTGTATGTATGTGTGTATGTATGTGTGTATGTATGTGTGTATGTATATATGTATATGTATGTGTGTGTGTGTGTATATGTGTATATATATATATATATATATATATATATATATATATTATGAGATTAGCTCGTGGGGATCACCTTTTCTGAATGACAGTCTGCAAGCAGGCACTTTCTTTTTAAGTCTGGCGGATGCCAGGTTTTTATTAAAAGGTTTGCAGGTTAAAAAAATAAAGAAAACAATAAATTAAATCCTTGCCGTCCGGCGCTAACTAAACAAATAGTCTCCTCTCTATGGAGTGCAGGGCTGGCCCCCGTCACCCACAAAACATGCAGTAAAGCAAACCTCTTTTTAGTCCAACATTCAGCGCTCCCCTCACTCAGGTCCCTTCCTGAGTCTCAAGCCAGAGCCCTGTTGTGCTCTCTTCCTGGTCTTTTAAAGTCCAGCTGATTGTGGACTCGCATGGACCCAAACATCCAGACCGGAACCCTAGCCAGGCCCAGAGGCTGTAAAACCCGGACCGGATTCCGGTTCAGTCTCCCATAATAGAACGTATGCGAGTTGAAATGTACCTATGATCACGTATCGCACCTCGCATACCGTCACAATATATATATATAATATATATCTCTCTCAGATCCTATTATCCTTTGTCCTGTTGACAATTAACAGCTGCAATTTAGTGGAACGATGCAAAGGTTTCAAGCCTATGATTTGTATATGCATCGGTACACTTGGTTGGAGAGCTCTATACCAGTACAGGGAAGGTTTTTACTGCAGAAATGTGCTATCAGCTTTTCATCTTAGTTCAAGTCTTAGAAATTACATTTTCATGCTCTTGTTTTTAAAGCGGTATTAAAAAAAAAAATTCATCATATTGTAGCTTACCATATCTTAGATGTGATTGTGATTTTTTTTTTAATTATCAGCTCCTATATATTTGTATAAAATCTTTACCCCAAAAAGAAAACGGTTTGCAGTAACTGCTTATAAAGTATTTGCTGTAGCTTGTCATCTACTTATTGGTGTATTTAAATCTGCTAGTACATCAAACGCGCAATACTCCAACCCCCCCCCCCCCCCCCCCGACTGACAATGCTGCTGTCCAAAGATGTCCCCCCTGTGCTCCTTCATCCAGAGTGGGGGCACTCTAATACAAGAGGTGTATTACTGATCACCAGGTAAAAACAAAGGAGGGGAAAAGTGTAAGGGGGAAAAACAAAACAAATAGACATCACATCTAATGACTGGTAAGCTGCAATATGATTTTTTGGGGTTTAATATAAAACCTTGGTTTGAGAGTGTTTTGCAAGACGAGCAAAATGTTTAATTCAATTTTGAATTGCTATACAAGCGATGTCTTGATATACAAGTAGCATTGTGTCACAACCGAGTAGAGAAGAGAGGCGCCTCCAAGTGTAGCAATATGGTTACATTTAATGAAGGTACAACATTTAGCAACTCACATGATTGATGATTAAAACAGCCACATCTAAGTATGCTGGCATCCGGGGTAAAGCTGTCCACATAGACCATCCTCCTCACCGTCCTCATCCCTTCCACGCTGCGCTCCAAGCCTCCCTTTCAGATTATTCTACTGCAGGATAGTCTTCCTGGTCATGATTAGACCAACAGCGGTGAGAGTCGGCAGTGCGGAAGACTGTCTATGTGGACAGCTTTACCCCGGATGCCTGCATACTTAGATGTGCCTCCTTTTAATCGTCAACCATGTGAGTTGCTAAATGTTGTACCTTCATTAAATGTTTCCATATTGCTACACTTGGAGGCGCTTCTCTTTTATACTCTGTAGCTCCTGTTAAATTTTTGCTTTGAATTCCCTTCTGGAGGCTTCCATTTGTGGACGGACATTTTATGGTGGCACAACCATCTGTTTATATGGACTATAAACTGAAGGACCTATGAATAAATGGTTGTGGAACGAATCATCTGAGTTTCCATGATTTCTTACGGGAAAATTCGCTTTGATGTACAAGTGCTTTTGGATTACAAGCATGTTTCTGTCCTGAATTATGCTCGCAATCCAAAGTTTTGAGATATTTATTTATTTTATATATAATTTTTTTTGGCATATTTTTGTTTATGCTTTACTCAGTTTATATGTTAATTTGCTGATGACATTTAAATTATTTCTTTCAGTACATTTAACGACATATTTTTGAACCAGCCAAATACAGGGTAAGTTTAAAAAACTTTTAGAAATCTTGCTTTAACTTGGTCACAATGAAAATCTTTTATTCTCTACAGACGTATGACAACTTGGAGACATTCAAATTGACATGCCGTATTTCAACATCCAGTACTCTTGTGTTCAAATACTAATATGCTTTCTATTTACTTTATTTTTGCTTTGGTAATCTATTTAGTTAATACCCTTTTTTTGGTATGGTTGTATAGTGTAGAGATTGTACTAATTGAAATCCTATATTTGTTGGCACACAGGAATGCTGCTGGCTCTAGATATAAGGCCATTCTTGAGGGCTCTTGGACAACATATCTTTTGGCTAAAGGTAGGAGTTCTTAAACCCTGTACATTGTATAGCGTGTTTCTTACCAGTTTACCCAAGAGGGCATATAAGCTAAGCTTAAAAATGGTCTTGTGTGTTACCAGAAATATCCACTAGAGACCACCTATACATACATACATACATACATACATACATACATACATACATACATACATACATACATACATACATACATATTTTATATAACCATACAGTAGTTTTCGGCGGCTGGCACTAATCTCACTCCCATATGTTCATGCTCAATAATATAAATCAAACAAAAATCATGCCATGCTGTTTACTGTAAGCTATTTTTTTTACCAACGTAAACTGTTGGTGCAAAAGTATCTTTGTAATTAATTATGGAATCCATGGCACCTGTACAGATAATCTGTTGGAAGTTATTGGCTAAAGGCTGTAAACAAGAAATGTTATGCCTATAAAACATGTTTTCCACCATGCCAGGATTTGTTTGTGGATTATTAAAATCAGAGTAATTTTGACTTGCTTTTAAATATCCATATTTAAAGTACAGCACAGGACATAGGCCACCCTATCTAAACTCTTTGTTACTCTGCATTGCATTCTACAAAACTGAGGGCTCACAATGTGGGGTAAGGTTATAGGGCAGGTTTCCCAGGGAGTTGTTCCCTTAAAAGCCTGCCAGTCTCCAGTCACCTGAAGGCATGAGCCTATTACCTGTGGTGTATGAAAAGGCTGCCTGTGTGTTGTACAGTATGCTAAGATATAGATTTACAGGCAAGTCAGAAATTCCCCTTTCTTTATTGTACATCACGGGACACCGGGCAGCCATAGTAATTACTATGTGGGTTATATTCCACCTATAGCTGAATGGGCACAGGCAACCCAAGACAGGAAGTCCGCCCCCCCTCTTAATAACCCCTCCCATACAGGAAGTACCCCAGTTTCTTTCGCCAGTGTCTGAAGGTGTTGGTCATGTTTGAAGAAGTACTATGCTAAAGAAGCCCTACCTGGCCAGACTTGTTTTCATCGGCCCCAGCGCCAGTCAACTAGGTCAGGGATTTGGGAATCCTCTTGGACGAGAGACTGATGCTGCGATCACAGGTAAACCAGGTGGTGAGTTCTTGCCACTACCACTTGAAACTCCTGAGGTCGACTTTTCGATTCATTGAGGAATCGCACAAGATCTCCATGGTTAATGCCATTATCGGAAGTCGATTGGACTACTGCAATGTCTTGTACCTATGTTTACCCAATAACATTGCGTGCGCCGTGCACGTGGAAACAAACGTTCATGTAATACATGTCGCATTCGTAAGGCTTACTGCCTATATAGCTTTTACTCTGGAAAAGAGTCTGGTGGCTGCAGAGGGACACAGAGCATACAAGCGCTGTATGGGTATTGGTTACAGGCATTTCTAGAAGGCATCAGGCTGAGCGGTGATGGCGGCATATTTCCATTGCTGGACTATAGCTTGGCAGTAGATGCACATTGTAAGTACTTCTGCCTTTTGTGATTAAGACTATGTCTTCCCGAAAGAGGTGAGAAGCATACGAAGGGGAGGAGCGCAAGGGCGCCATGGTCAGGGTTTGAGGATCCTAGTCAGGCTTCCACAGTTCTGTCCTCCTGAAGGACCAGAAACAACTTGCCAGTCTGAGTCATTCAGGCTCTCAGGCATAGTAGCCACTTCCAGTATTTCAGCCTCTGCATACGTCACAAAAAAACGATTTGGCTTCAGCCCATTCCTGGAACAGGAATGGGCTGATGTTGTTGAGATACTCCCCCCCCCCCCCTCTGAGGATTCAGTCTCAGAAGAGCCCTTCTCAGCCTCGCAATCTCAGAAATTGCTAGTGTAATCCCCTAATGGAATTGGTCCGTTCTGGATACAAGGTGCCCCCAGCACAGGTAGCAGAGTCCTTTTAAAGCCTCCACAGTGTCCACACGCATTTCCTGTACACCCATTGCTGGAGCGGCTGATTGGGATCAACCAGATAAGCATTTTCTTCCTCCTAGATTTTCTCGGCTCTATTTTATGAAAGAAAGGTTCACTAAGAAGTGGAGTCTGCCAGCAATAGACGCTGCTATATCTTCTATGAATAATGCCGCGTACACACGGTCGTTTTTTGCGATGAAAAAAAACGACGTTTTTTAAAACGTCATTTAAATTGATCGTGTGTGGGCAAAACGTCGTTTTTTGTCTTCAAAAAAACGACCAAAAAAAAATTCCAACATGCTTGAATTTTTTGTGTCGTTTTTCAAAACGTCGTTTTTTGTTTCACAAAAAGTCACCGTGTGTAGCAAAAACGTCTTTCAAAACGACGTTTTTCAACCCGCGCATGCCCAGAAGCTAGTTATGAAGCGAGCTTCAATGGAAAAGAGTGGTGAACGTAACATCGCTTTTTGTGAAAAAACGATGGTGTGTATGCAAAATTGTCTTTGAAAAGTGACGTTTCAAAAACGTCGTTTTTTACTTCACAGAAAACGTCGTTTTTTTTCATCGCAAAAAACGACCGTGTGTACGCGGCATTAGAGTCTAACTTGTCCAGTAGACCATATCCAGCCGATAAGCTGGAATCTTTGCTTAAAGCCTTGTTTGCTGTAGCAGGGATAGGCATTTGTCAATCCCTAAAGGACCAGCTTAAGCAAGTTAAGTGTCCCTGCGTTTTGCGAAGGACACTCTTAAAGATTCTATTCATCAGGTGTCATGCTTTTGCTTTCTTATCAGTGCATATGTGTAGAATTCTATGGTTGAAGCATTGGCCAGCTGAATTTCCATGCTAAAAGCTTTTGGCGGGTTTTCCCTTTAATGGGGAATGGTTGTTCGGGGATGATTTGGATAAATATAGTGCCCAATCCGGTCAGTCGTAGAGGAGAATTTCTGGCATTGATAGACATCAAAGATGCATATCTGCATGTGCCAATTTTTCCCACTCGCCAGAAGTTTCTGCATTTTGCGGTAGAACAGCGCCACAGGTATTTTAAAAAAGTTCTGATCCCTGTACTTACAAGACCTCAGGGGCCAGAACTTGAAGGAGCTGATGCAGTTTTCGAGGAGGAATGGGCAAAAATCCCATGATAAGATGTGGCAAGCTCATAGAGACTTATTCAAAGTGTCTTGGAGCTGTGATGGTCGCAAAAGGTGGCTCTACAAAGTATTCACTTTAGGTGGGTGAATAGTTGTGCACATTGACTTTTTCTGTTATTTTGTCCTATTTGCTTCACAATAATATGATCTGTAAATTAAATGATGCAAATCCTCAAACAGTCCATGTTAATTCCAAGTTTTGAGACAATGAGACACGAAAAATGCCAAGGGAGGTGAATACTTCTGCAAGGCCACATATATTCATTACATTATAGATATTTTTGCAGTCGCTCCCTAGCACCTTTGTCCAACTCAATTGGAGATCCTTCTCTGGGGTGCTGTACTGTGTGTCCGCTTGTCCCTTGGACTCCATGCCCACAGCTCCCGGAACAAACATGCGTTGCAAATCCTGTCTTTCAGCACTGCCAATCTACAGCAATCTACTTGTAAGTAATCGAGGGACACATACAGGTGATACTCGAAAAATTTGTATATCGTGTAAAAGTTCATTTATTTCACTAATGCAACTTAAAAGGTGAAACGAATTTCAGATACTCATTACATGCAAAGCAAGGTAGTTCAAGCCGTGATTTGTCATAATTGTGAAGATTATGGCTTACAGCTCATGAAAACTCCAAATCCACAATCTCCGAAAATGAGAATATTGCATGCAATCAATAAAAACAAGGTTTGTACATAGAACAATATCGGACCTCTTGAAAAGTATAAGCATACATATGTACACTCAGTACTTGGTTTGGGCCCCTTTTGTACCAATTACTGCCTCAATGCGGCGTGGCATGGAAGTCATCAGCCTGTGGCGCTGCTGAGGTGGTTTGGAAGACCAGGACGCTTCAATAGTGGCCTTCAGCTCTTCTAGATTGTTCGGTCTCGTGTCTCGTCTTTCTCTTGGCAATGCCCCATAGATTCTCTATGGGGTTCAGATCAGGAGAGTTTGCTGGCCAATCGAGCACAGTAATCCCACGGTCATTGAACCAGGTTTTGGTGCTTTTGGCAGTGTGGGCAGGTGCCAAGTCCTGCTGGAAAATGAATTCAGCATACCCATAGAGCTCGTCTGTGGAAGGAAGCATGAAGTGATCCAAAATCTCCTGGTAGACGGCTGCGTTGATCCTGGACTTAATGACGCACAGTGGACCAACACCAGCAGATGACATGGCTCCCCAAATGAACAGACTGAGGAAACTTCACACTGGACTTCAAGCATTTTGCAGTGTGTGCCTCTCCATTCTTCCTCCATACTCTGGATATTTGGTTTCCAAATGAGATGCCAAATTTGCTCTTATCAGAAAAGAGGACTTTGGACCACGGAGCAACAGACCAGGTCTGTTTTTTTTCTTTAGCCCAGGTAAGATGCTTCTGAAGTTGTTTGTTGTTCAGGAATGGCTTGACAAGAGGAATACAACGTTTTGAAGCCCATGTCCAGAATCCGTCTGTGTGTGGTGGCTCTTGATGCACTGACTCCAGCAACACTTTTAAATGGCCTTTTCCTGACAATCCTCTCCAGGCTGTGGTCATCCCTGCTGCTTGTGCACATTTTTCTTCCACACTTTTCCCTTCCACATAACTTTCTATTAATGTGCTTTGATACAGCACTTTGGGAACATCCAACTTCTTTTGCAATTACCTTTTGAGGCGTTACCTCTTTATGGATGAAGTAATTGATGGTTTTCTGCACAACTGTCAGGTCAGCAGTCTTTCCCATGATTGTGATTCCTACTGAACCAGACTGAGACAATTTAAAGGCTCAGGAACGCTTTGCAAGTGTTATGGCTTAATTAGTTGATTAGAGTGGGACACTTTAAGCCTAGAATATTGCACCTTTTCACAATATTGAAATTTTCTGAGATTATGGCTTACAGCTCATGAAAACCCCAAATCCACAATCCTCACAATTATGACAAATCATGGCCTGAACTATCTCGTATATTGATTTCACCTTTTTATGGTGCATTGGTGAAATAAATGAACTTTTTCACGATATTCAAATTTTTCGAGTTTTGCCTGTATAACCTTCATTGTGTTCCCCCTTGCCCCTATTTTTGGTCATCTGGGCCTAATATTAGATTACATGGATACTTTTTTGCTATGCGCTAGCTCTTGATGAATGGGAAAACGTCCACTAAACGAATCGAGCCTAATGGATGATCTATATATAATTTAATTTGTGACCCGTTCATACAACATTGATCCATTGACAATCGGTATTTGATTAATAACATTGGTTACTCCAATAATATATCATGTGATACATATGGAATTTTCCAAGTTCAACTTTTATATAGATCTACCCTGGTTAATTACGTTATTGGTTACCATAATTATATACCATGTGATTTTATGTTTATGTCAAATTTTAGGTTCTACCTGTATATAGATCAGTTTACCTTATTCAATCATGTATGCTACGTCATGTGATATGTCATGCTTCTCAGTCAACTATTAAGTTTACAATTGTGTCCTGTGCCTCACTTACAATCCCTAAATCTCCCCCCCTTTCTCTTTTGAAGTATTAGGGGGGCTGGGAGGTGACTGCTGCACACAGGTTTTTCATCTTAATGCATTAAGATGAAAAACCTGCTTTTTCAAACCACTTTAATGCACAAAATGCATTGATAAAAAAAAAAAAAAAAAAAAAAAAAAAACCTTCTGTCTTTACAACTACTTTAGTTATTTTGTATGTAATATTAACTTTTTTTTTAATTTTTTTTCAAGGGAACGTTTTGCAGAGGGATGATGACCTTATAATCTCGTTCCAGTTGTTGCTGTGTGTCTTGGAATATTTTATCAAGCGATCGCCATCTGATATTCTAAAGGAACCATACAGTATGTTGTAACCTAAAATTTGTTGGTGCATTTTCGATCCGTGAGTTTATCAAAGTTACCGAGTAGTAGAGCTTGATGGGTTACTGTCCCTTGTGGGAAGTATAGGGGAAAGAAAAGTCTACATAATTTGTTGCATTTTCATTGCAACAATGGAAGAAACATTTCTATAAGATTTGACGGAGGGGAGAGTAGTGGCGCTTGCTTATTATATAAATAAAATTAAAAGAACTAATTAAACAATTAAATTAACATCCGGAATTCCCTATGCGCCAGATAAAAAAGTGTATCACTCCTAACCAGACCAGATACCCTACCAACCATCAACGGGCAGATGAGGGAGGTGAGGGGTGAGCTGAGTGATCTTTGATGACTTTGTGAATAATGAGGTGATGATTACCACCAATCCAATGTGATAAAATAAGAGTAATGAATAAGTAAGATTACCGCTTATTCAAAATAATGTGGGAAAAAAACATATTTTCTTTATCGTACATCACGGGACACAGAGCGGCAATCCATTACTATGTGGGTTATAGAGTCTACCTTCAGGTGTGGACACTGGTGTAATTAACTACACAGGAAGTTCCCTCCCTATATAACCCCTCCCATACTGGGAGCTCCTCAGTTTTTTTATCAGTGTCTAAGGTGTTGGTCACGAGTGAACATGTGCTCTTAGGAGCTCCACTGGAGGGATCCATGCTGGATGTAAAAAACCTCCATAAATCCGGATCCGTCCAAGGTGCTTCATAGCCAAAGTGGACGGTACCCGGGCCTCGGTACGAAGAACGAGGTTTAGCCTATAATGCCTCTCTGCGGAGGGCTGGATCCTGGGTTCCAGAACTTTGTGCCTTCTAAGGACCAAATGTTTTTTCTGCTGCCAGGATGCTATATAGGTCCAGGGGAGTTGGTGTTCCTGCCATGGACCCCGGTCCCTGAAGGTCTAGGACAATACCCACGGTGAAGGGGTCAGATTGGGCCTCTTGCTTGGCAATACCCTGCAGTGTGGAGAAGGTAAGAGGAGGGCCTACGGGACTTGGTTCGACAGTAGGTCCTCCGTGGGGGACTTGGGTCTCGCCTATATTATGCTTCTATGCATGGGCAATGTAAACCGCTATGTCTTCTGAGACAGGATGGCTCAGGGCACCCATATACCTCCCCTAGCCGGCATGCAGCCTGGCCCACCATGTCTGTTAGACAGGATGGCTGCAGTACCTATATATCTCCCCTTGAAGGGGCCGGTACATAAATAAAAAAAAATAAAAATAAATATGCCCTTAATCCTATACAAAGGATTGTCTTCCGTGAGTAGTTGCAAGTCTTATCTGTGTTTCCACTACTATGGGCAGTAGAAGACATGCCTGATGTTTTTGCTTACCATGCTTTCCAGAAAACGGAAGCTTAAGTGTTAGCTGATCTATTGTGTCCCACTTCCTCCGCTTCAGACTCTACCATGTTGCACGTGCTCACCGGCTCAGTGCAGTCGCAGAGAAGTCTCTTCAAAGGGCCCGGACGTCAGAGCTCTGTAAAGCTAGGGGGACACAAACGTAAGCACCTTGTGTGAGTTGGATACAGATTCATCTAAGACGCCTACTCGCATCTAGCTGTGCAGATTAGCAGGCATTGTGTCAGACTAAATTCAGCTATTTGATGCACCTGGGTTAAGTGCCTCTGCTTTAGCTTAGGACTTGGTCTCCCCATTGAATAAGGTCAGGGGTAGGAATATAAAGAGGGATCGCCACCTGAACCTGGTGGACCCTTATTCTCCTCTGAAGAGACTTAAACAGCTCATAGATTGAGCCATCAGACCTGTCAGGCAATGCAGCCTTCCCCCAACATTGCAATCACTCTGCATGTGTTTTGTGTTTTGCAAGAAAAAAATAAAAAATAAAAGGGGGGTGTTCCCCTTTTCCTGCTTTAATCCTGAAACAAAGGGATTAGAAAGCTTGGGGATAAAAGTTTCACTGTCAGAGGACAGGAGACAGGAGCTGCAGCCTAACAAGGAGAAGCTATCAAAAGCCCTACAGGTTCTGATTACACCTCTATCTTCTCCTTAGAGTGTAAAGAGAGGTTTTCCTATAGGTGGCTAGTAAGACCTCCATATAATCCTCAGCCTGGTGTCGGCTTCAGGCTAACCAAATGCATCGGAGGGATGCACAGTTGCGGGCACACATTGCTAATGTCTCTTAATTGAGGAAACGCACATCTGCAGAGGATAATTTCCTCTTTACCAGTCCGCATGTTGCATAACTTTCATGAGTTTGGAATGCATGTGGGATAAAAACAAGTAACAGAGCAGATTCTATTGTGGATCGCATAAACATACATGTTTCTGTCTATATAGTGCTGCATGTTTCCACAAAAGAGGTCGCATAAAAGATGCTTGTAATGCTGAATCGCATAAAGACGTTTGTAGGCATAAAAATGCTGAATCACACATGATTACCTGATCACCCAAGTCCTTGTTTCCCCCAAGGATGTTTGGTTACACAGAAGAGGTTTGTTTCCACAGAAAAGCCTAAAATCGCATAAAGTTGCTTGGATGCAAAAAAGATGCTGGATCACACATGGTTACCTGATCATCAGCGTCCTGGATTACCCAAGGATGTTTGGTCACACAAATAGGCTTGTTTCCACAAAAGTACCTAAAGTCGCATAAAGATGCTTGTATGCATAAAAATGCTGAATCGCATAAAGGATGCTTGTATGCATAAAAAGGTTGAATCACACAGGATTACATGATCACCCAAGTCCTTGATTCCCCAAGGATATTTGGTCACGCAAAGAGGCTTGTTCCCACAGAAATGCCTAGAATCGCATAAAGAGGCCTGAAGGCATAAAAATGCTGAATCACACAGGATTACCCGATCACCCAAGTCCTGGATTACTCAAGGCCTAAAGGGATCGCTTAAAGATGCTTGAATGCAAAAAGAAGCTGGATCACACATGGTTGTTGGATCAACAGAGTCCTGGATTACCCAGGGATACTTGATCACATAGAGAGGCTTGTTTCACAGAAATGCCTAAAGTCGCATTAAGATGCTTGGGTGCATAAGGATGTTGGAACGCACAGGGGTGCTTGGTCACACAAGGGTTCTTGTCCGCACAGTAGTGCTTAAAATGCCTAAGATGTTGATCGCATGGAAGATGCTGAATCGCATGCATGGTTACTTTAAAGTTGCACATGGTGGCTTAATTAAGCAATACAGGATGCCTTGTGTTTGCATAGAGATACGTGTCTGCATGGGTTCATGTTGCACATTGTTGCATAACACGTTTATAGCACATGCTTGCTTGCTTGCTTGCAAGGATGCTCGTTCCAGAGCACACATGCTATATGCATGTTTGGCGTGAGACATATTTATATGATTTCATGCTTCCATGAACACACACTGCCATGTACACACGCCTCCATTGAGGCATATGGCTTTAACGCTTGCCACATACACATATGGGGAGCCAGTTGCATATGTGTTTATTTACTTGGGACTGCAGAGGTTGTCTGCGTTGTGCAGGGGAACAGCACTATCTCCAGTTGGTGGTCTTGCCCTTTTGGGTTAGCCTCCGTGTCTGGGTTGTCAGGGTGCTAGGGCCCGCCTCTAGCAGGTCTGTAGGCCCAGGGTATAGCAGTAATGGCATACGGAAGCAGACTCCTGCTGATGGATCAGTCAGCAGCATGGCTGGACCTAAGGGTGTCCAGCATGGTCAGGTATCTGGATCTCCTGGGTTAGGATTCCAGTCTAAAGATACATTCTTCATTGACAAGAAGCTGGGTATGTTTTGCACCAGGAGAGTACTTTTGGCCTAAGACAAGACCATCGCTATAAGAAAGCTGGTCTAGGTGGTTACGGCAAGGAACAGTTCCTTACTTTTGGCCTTCTGCTTAAGGCACTAGAGAAGATGCTGCTTCATTCAAGACAGTTCCCTATACTTTTATTCAGGACTGTTATAAACAGTATTGTGTTGGCCTAGAAGGAGTGGATCTTGACCTAGCATTATCCAAAGAACCGGTCCCAGAGATAGGCTGGAATTCCTCTTGGTGGTTCTTAACTAAAGGGTTTGCCAGGTCAGGAAGAGACCTTGGCCCAGGGGAAGTAGTCGAGCTCCAATGGAGCCTTATCTGTCAGCTAGAGCTACCGATGGAGCATCTGGCTTAGGGGCCTGAACGTTCAGGGGCTGGTTGGTTCGGTCAGAGTTCAGACTATACCATATTAAGTGATTTACTTAATTTACCAAGGAGGAGCTTGTGCCTTGCCTATTGACATTCGTCATTTCATGAAATGCAGAATTGGCAGGCGATTCGCTGTAGCCGTCAACAAGTGTCTCCAGGAGAAGGACCTCTACACCCCGACTGTTTTCCTGACCAAGGGCCACAGAAATAGTACCCTGTACATAAGATGTATTGGCGTCCATGCTCAACAAGAAATTGAACAGCTTGAGGTCAAGGACAAGGGATTCACCCGCATGCGGGGCAGATGTGTTAGTAATCTGGTGGGACCAGTGGTCATTGGTTATGTCTCTCCCCCCAGTGCCGCGGCGTTTGTGGCTTCCATGCAACATTAGAGGATGGCGGAAGCTGGCATGATTACTCCGGCATAGCCCTGACGACCTTTTCTGTGCAGGGACAGTAGGGGTGGTAGTAGAGGACCCACGGTCCCTTACATCTTGTCCAGGCCTACTTCGAAGGGGGTATTACATCCTGTCGTGCAACAGGTGAATTAATGGTCTGGCTATTTTAGCCCACATTCTTCAGGATCAGGGTTTTTAGAATCAACGGCACTTCCTTGATTCATACAGGAAGGCTGGCCTCCAGGACCAGATATCCCAGGATCGGGAGAGCCCATGTTCCTGGTATGAAACAGATGGTGGCATCCTTGGAAGTTTGTCAAAGATAAAATTCCTGCCTTCCTGCATTTGGAAAGGAGACGGAGCCAGCCTTAAGTTACATCAAGGATCTGATCTCGGCCTTGCCTCCAAAGGTCGCTTGCTTCACACTCTTTGTTCCGAGCCATTATACAAGGGGTGACGCGCATAAGTCCACCAGTTTAGTCGCCCTTGTGCTTGGAGGATTGGCTCTAGTTTTGTCGGCTCTGTGGGCCGATGCACCATATTTCCCTTCAGCCTTTAACAAGGGAATTGGTGTTCTTGGTTGTGGTAGCCTCCAAGAGAGTTTCAGTATTGGCAACCTCTTGGTATAAAACCATACTTATTCTTACTAGTAGGGTGATGTTAATCCTCACCCAGCCTTATTTACTAGAAGGATCTAGTGTTCATTTGAATCTAGATATTCTTACCTCCCCCTTTTTCAAAACCTTGTTTTCAGAAGGAAAGGTTATTGCTTTCTCTCAGTAGAGATGAGAGCAGTAAAATATCTATCTGAAGGTTCAGATATAGAAATCTGAAGTTTTTATTGTGCTGCCAGAAGACCCTAGATGTGGGCAGGCAGTGTTCAGTTCAGCTATTAAAATGGTTACACTCTCTCCTTTGGAGTAGAAGGGTCAAGGCCTATCTGAAGTGGCTGCTCGGATACGGAAAGCTGAAGTTATTGCGCTACCAGGAGGCCCCAGGAAGGGGCAGGCAGCGTCTAAAATCAACTGTTTTCAAGATTGATTCATCAGGGTATTATTCAGGCTTGTGGTTCGGAGAGTGGGACTCCCCCTGTTTCTTGGGGGGGGGGGGGGGTGCTCCGTACCAGGATAGTAAGCACTTTATGCGCGATGCTTTACCGAGCCTTTATGACGCAGATTTTCAGGGCCGCAACTTGGCGTCTGTGCTTAGGTTCACTGATTCTTGTCAGATGTACATAGGAGGGCAAAAGGATGCAGCTTTTTGGCGCAGTATGCATCTGGCAGCATTATAGATCCTCACATCTGATGGCAGCCTGCGTTGTTTGTGTCTCCCTCCCCTCAGTAAGCATTGCTTTCGGACATCCCACATAGTAATGGATTGCCGCTCTGTGTCCCGTGATGTACGATAAAGAAAATAGGATTTTTTATGACAGCTTACCTGTAAAATCCTTTTCTTGGAGTACATCACGGGACACAGAGCTCCCGCCCCTCTTGTTTGGGGATATTGGGACACTTATTGCTTTGCTACAAAAACTGAGGAGCTCCCAGTATGGGAGGGGTTATATAGGGAGGGAACTTCCTGTGTAGTTAATTACACCAGTGTCCACACCTGAAGGTAGACTCTATAACCCACATAGTAATGGATTGCCGCTCTGTGTCCCGTGATGTACTCCAAGAAAAGGATTTTACAGGTAAGCTGTCATAAAAAATCCTATTTTTACAATCCATAATTGGAGTGACAAGAAATGTGATGAAATAATGAAAAATAAGATGCAATTATTAAAATGTGAATATTACGATGCAAATATCCAAAACATGCAAAATTAAATAGATGTATGAATAAAAGTCTCAGTGCACACATTAAAGTTCCATTATATAGAAATAGTTTTCAAAGTGCATTCAATCAGTACGAAGTCCCAAAGTGCAGACAGTGCTTCAATCAGAAAAAATAAAATCCTGCAGACCACACAATATCATGTAGTGAAAACAATGCACAAAATAAATTATCGTCTGGTTTTTATACTATGGAGTGTTCCAATGTCCTTCCTTTTGAGAGCCATCTCCCCTGAGATTGTTTTTACTGCTGGCATCTGGTTATCACTATTGTGGGAGATTGAGGGCACGGTGATCGGCCGCCTGATTTGAGTGATTTATCAGCTGATTGTCAGCAAGCCAGCCAGCAGGAGTGGAGATTATTTCAGGCTTTTATCAGCCTCTGTTGAGGTGAGAGGCTCGGGGATAAGGAGTGTTTGCACTTTTTCACTACATGATATGGTGTGGTCTGCAGGATTTTATTTTTTCTGATTGAAGCACTGTCTGCACTTTGGGACTTAGTACTGATTGAATGTACTTTGAACACTATTTCTATATATTTATATAATAATCTAGCGCCACTACGCTCCCCTTCATCAATTTTGTACTGGTGTGTGAGCACCTATTTTGTTGTGGCTGCTGCTTAGTTTTTTAGTTAATATTTTAGATTTAATACTGTTAGTTTGTTTTTTGCGCATTAATTCCCCCCCATTAAACATATTTCTAAAAGATTTGCCATGCGTTGACCTGATCTTGTGTACACCAGTAAGGTGAACATTTTCCTGTCTGATATTTTGTGCCTGTGTATGGATTCATTTTACATATGCTGGGTTAGTCAGTGTGTCTAACACATGATTTGATAAAGGATAAGGTGTGGGTTTTTTTTTTTTTTCAGGTGGATTTCATGGGTAATATAAATGTTTTCATATTGGTAAATGTTCTAAATATTTTCACCACTGTTTGTACGCAGAAAGCTCTGTGAGTGGACTTTCTGTGAATGGACCAACCCGAACTTCCCGTCGTGGTCAGAGCAGAAACACTCGTACGTCACGGCAGTCTGAAACAGACACCAGAATCATAGAGGCCCTTTGTAAGGCTAACGAATGTCCTGTTGATGAGGTAATAATTTCCTTGTTTTTAGTTTGTTCTTGGCAGAGGAAGTATAAACAGTTCTCTCCTAAAATATAAATGGCCAGAGACAAGTATTTGTTTTTTCCAGCCGTACATTACCCTAGAAAATGGCAATTGCTGTACCACAGTTTGCCTTCTTGGAAATCATGTGTTTTTTCCTTGGGCTGGAGGTTTCCGGGATCATAACTGAATCGGTTGGCATTAACCAGTTAATATCCATATGAGTTACATAGTAGGTTGAAATAAATTTTAAAGTTTTTTTTTTTTTTTTTTTTAAACTTCTGTACAGTCTCCCCCAACCCCCCTACTTAATGCTTACCTGAGATCCATCGCAATCCAGCAATGTGCATGAGAATCTTGGCATTCCAGGGACCCTCCCTCATTGGCTGAGACAGTAGAAGGAGCCATTTGCTGTGAGTCAGCCATTGAGGAGAGAGAGAGAGAGAGAGGTGGTGGGCCCGAGCTGTGGAAGAACCAATGGGTACTCGACACTTGTAAATTCAAACAAACTACAGTTGAAACACATAAAGGAATTATGAGAAGCAGACAGTCCCTCCTTGCAGAACCCCCCCCCCCCCCCGCTGGCATGCGTCTCCGCACCTTTTGTCTACGTGCCATGACCTAACAATAATTAAACACAATAACAAGAGGGGGAGGGTGGGGTAAAAGGGATGCAACTGATCTAGGCCAATAGGTTTAAGTTGCCGGAAATGGCTCCACAAGCCCAGCCAACAGATACCGCGTTCACCTGGTTCCAATGACCTGGTGACCGCGGACACAAGTGTCTGGAGGTGGCATCTTCTCAATCGTTGCAGTGGATGGCAAATAGCCCTTCAAATTTCCCGTTCTCTGCTGGGCCATAGTCTGTGGATAGGAGGCCAGCCCACAGCCCCCTCCAAAACACACAGGGAGAGTGGGTTCTGTCACAATACTTAATAATTTCATAATACAAGACCTCATGGCCTACATTTGTTTGCTAATCCTCAGCTTGTTTTTTGGAAGCCAATGGATCCCTGATGCTGACACTTGGCATAAGGCTTTGAATTCTCCCTCGCTTAAAATCCTGCTCGGCTTGAAACCCAGATCTATCCATTCAGTTGAAAGCAATCTCTCTATGTGTCTCTAACACCCCGTCTCTCATACTATGAGAGAAAATATCACAATTTCTTTATTTTACAGAACAAACAACTGCTTTTTTTTATCTTTATGGAAATATTTTTCTGCATCTTTCCATTTATGCTTGAATTATGAAGACATTTGTTTGAATGTTGTATTAATAAAATGTATTCCATTTCTTAGGTGAAAAATGTTTATTTCTCTAGTTTTGTTGACTTTCTGGATTCTACTGGAATTTCTTATATGGACGGTCTCCCAAAGGTATCTTTCTAACTTATAGTATTTGTAGTTATGCAGTTGAACTTGATAAACAAGACCATAATTGGCTTTCCATCCTCCCAAACGTGATTCATGGATCACCGATCAGGGTTTTTTGGGCCATGGTGATTGGCCATGGTACCATTGGTCCAGCAGTAAACAATGGCTTTCATTCAATAGTTAAGGACATCGTAAATGGATGCCAAACGCAGTTCAAATAATTGCTTGTTCAGTGATTATCACTGTAATAAGCCTTTTTTTTTTTTTTTTACAATGGCTGGCTGCTCCGATATCATTGTATTTGTATTTATGCCTGTACCACCAGTCTTTGTCTCTGATCACTGCCACAGCAGTACAGTGTCACCACTCCAGGGCTGCCTGTCGGTGTCCTTACTCAATCCTGCACCTTTTAGTGTCTCTAATCAAAGCCACACCAGTCATATTGTCCTTGATCACACCACACCAGTCCCAGTGTCCCTGATCACCACCCACACCAGTAAGAGTATCACCATAAGGACTTCACGTTTTCGATGCTCACCTATGTTTGGATAACTCTTCAGAGATCGTTTGACTGGCACTTGCTTTAACCCCTTGGACTCAGCACAAGCACCTCCAATCACTTGAATTCTCGATCAGCAGGCGTACAGGGCATATAATTCCTGCCAAAGCTGTGAAGCAAAACGGCAGCTGCGGCATGTACTCACCGATAGCTGCTGCCTCTGCAGGTAAAGGGGGAGGAGGTTGAGGGGCAGAAACTTTCAGAGACGAAATACATTTTGATTTGAGTTTTATAAAATGTAGACATGACTTTCAGTGATTTTGTGGGCTTTACTATAATGAACTTTTTTTACAATTCCATGCTGAAAAGTAGTCAAATGCTATCTAATTGGAAAGCAACTGGAGAGGTGGTTTCTCCTACCTGAAAAAGGCAGCGCAAACAGAAATGTAAAAAAACTCCTACCAAGTGACAGCTCTGTGTTGCCTCACCTAGAACAGTTTCATCTCTAATACTGTAGGTTTTCCGTTGTGCTTTGCCCACCTACAATGTGAAATCTAGGGGCAATGACTTTAGATTTACACATGGTGTGAGATGGGGAATACAGTATATGGTTGCTCTCATTTGTTTCTGGCCTAAGTTCCATTTTACATGCCAAAGGTATTATAAATCAGTGTCCGCTTGCCAGTATTCTTTAACCGTACTTCTTCACCAACTCTAATTTAGACGTGGACTACAGTACACCTCTTCCAAATCTCTCTTTGCTCTAATACAGTGTTCATACCCAAAAGGATAAATACTCCCCTGAAATTCAGAGGGGGATTTTACCTTAAACAGAAATCCACACAAGGGACACCTCCTACTTGACTGCTAATCCTTTCTGTTTTTGACTTTTAGCTACACTAGCTTTAATGTATGTAGATTTTTTGTAGATATTTTGGAGGATGTTTTTTTTTTTTTTTTTTAATCTGACTATTTTAATATCTGTGTATTCCTCTTGGCTAGTGAATTTTTCCACTAATGAGGCTACTGAGATTAGGTGAAAACCTTGTCTCAGTTGTAACCTGGGATATGATTTCTTTAGGGCAGATACTTTTTTGTTCCATGGTAATCATAGCCCTAAATAATCCAGTTTATAGAAATACTGTATATGTTGCCAGACAGTAATAATGCAAAATACCTCTGCCAGAGTTGCTATTGAACTTGGGTGTGATCAGATTTTCTTCCTTTAATTGGGTAATTTGATTTATCCACGCAGAAAAAACTGCCGTTTTGTCGCATGCATTTTCTTGTTTGCTAGCTTCTGTAATCTAAGGACTGTATTAATTTAAAATGTTCTCATTTCAATTTTTTGTCTTAGGCTGAGGTAATTTCAAAACAGTATGAAAGTGTTTATCAAAGAAACAAGGACATTGACGCAAGGCTGTTTTTAAAAAATGATCCGTCTCTGAAAGTTGATATCGGTGAAAGGTAAGAAATTAAATAAATATGCATATTTTCTTATGCTGGGTATACATCTGCAGTTTTTTTTTTTCTGTTTAGTAAGCATGTTGCCCACTGGGCTATTGTATTCTGACAGATGGGGACTTCCACCTCCCTGCCAAAATATACTGATTAGGGCTGATTGACTGCTTGTTTTCCAGCAGGACTGTTTGACAGAAGCGGGTTGTTAGACCTGGGTCTGTACAGCGAGCGTACATACAGACCACAACTAAGCCATTTCCATGTGTATACCTGGCTTTAACATGTGAAGAATAACTCATGCAGTGCAGTATTTACTGGGGTTTTAGGTGTTCTGACAAATAACATATTTTGGTCACACTGTCAGAAGAGAGAAATCGCTGGAGAAGGAAATCTTTGAGAAGATGAAAGGAACCAGACGAAGAGCGACCGGCTACTAGATGGTTGTAAACACTGATTACAGATGTGGGGATGACACTGGAAGATCTCGCTAGACTAGCACAAAACTGACTTATTTTTTAGATTTTTCATTCATCAAGTCATTATGACTCTGACCCGAGTTGATGGCACTTAACTAACTAGTTTAATTCACATTTTTGTTTACCGTGTTTTTGGATATTTTTAAAATGATACAATTCTAAATAGGAACCTTGTATAGCCCATATTTGTACTCTTTATACTGGTCTTAAATAATAACTAAACCAGGTTTTACATTATTTATGTAAGGGTGTGACTGTGACTATGGCAGCTGACCATTAATTACCTATATTGGTCTGACTTGTTAAACAGTATTTGTAGCTGCTGCGTTTTTACATTTTTTGTTTTACAGAGTAAATTTTTTTTTTTTTTTTTGATAATTTGTGTTTTATTCTATGCAAATGCATAACAAACACTCTTGGCCGCCCAGGTCAGAATTTACAATGGAAGTAAAATAAAAACCGTACTTCTAAAACATTCCCTCCCCGTCCAAGCTCACCATCCTGCAGGTAACGCCACCATCCCGGATGTAGGACCACTTTAGGGGCAAGAATAACGAAAGCGATAACTCGTACATTAAAATCCAGTATACAACCTCTAAATAGTACCACAGCTGGACACAGCCATATATCTAGTATGTGCTAAACCGGTCTAACCAAAAACCTCAGCATTTAGAGCAAATTCTTGAGTATGGCACATCTATTGTGTGAAGATCCTCTTTAATGGTTGCTCCAAATAAACATGTTTGTTTAGATCAGTCCATACATTAACTTTGCTTTCTGAATGCTTTTTGATGTTTTACACTTAACGATTGTACAGTTAAAACTTTTTATGGTGTATTTAGAGGTACATACAAATATTTAGGGTAGGTGAATCACTGTAAAGCTTATCTTGCAACAATTGTAATACTGATATTACAAAACAACACTATTTTGTTTTCTAGTTTGGAGCAGGAGAGAACGCCTAAGAAAAATATTGCTGGTGAAGCCCTTGTGATACCTCCTCAGACACCCGTAAGGTGAGCCTATTCAGTCACTTTATTTACCATTTTCATGCCTGCAGAGCTTTTCATTTTCCGAAGTCATGGTGATCCTTTATTGTTCATGCACTTTCTTACGTTTTCTGTTGTGGGCAGAGCTGGCACCACATAGTGACCAGAGGGAGGACTTTGTATATGTGGCTGGGCACCCTTACTAGGGAAGGAATATTAGGCGATGATATAGAATGGACATGTAGGGAAAATTGAATTACATTTTTGTTAGCCCTTGGCTACTAATGCCTCTCCATGATGACATCATTTTCGAATCTGTGTTTGAGCAGGGTCCGTTACTTTTGGCTAATGTGTGATTAATTCATGTTTCTAACATTTTTTAAAATGGAGCCCACTTCAGCCCCGGATTTGGCTGCTCAATGACAGGCCATTTTTTCCAGATACGGCACTGTGTCGATATAACTGGCGATTGCGCGGTCGTGCGATGTTGTACCATAACAAAATGTACGTCCATTTCACCCCCCCCCCCCCAATAGATCTTTATTTTGGTGGTATTAGATCATCTGTTTTTTTATTTATTTTTTATTTGCGCTATAAACAAGAGCGACTATTTTGAAAAATGCACAATATTTTGTACTTTTCGTTTATAGTAAATATCTCAAAGATGTATGGCATTTTATATGGCTTTTTTTTTTTTTGGTGTCGAGGAGGTCAGTTCGGACACATTTTTGGGACCATTGACATTTACAGAGCGATCAGTGCTATAAATATACACTGATTACTATGTAAATGTCACTGGAAGGGAAGGAGTTAACACTGTTCCTTATTATGTGTTCTAATTGTGGGGGGAGGAGACTGACTAGGAAAGATGACAGAGCGTGGTTTCTACTTTGTAGAAACACACGATCCGTTTTCTCTCCTCAGCGCAGTGATTTGTGTGTGCACACGATTGCACCTGCCTGCCACACTTATCGTGTTCTCTGCTGCAGCGGGTGCACGCCCTCTGGTGGCTCTCCTGGGTGAAGCCGTGTATGTACGGTATTTTGCCCAGGAGAGCCATTCTGCCACATTAAATCTGTGTGAGCCGGTTAAAAAAACTGCCTATGCACATAAGGGGCATCTGTAGATAAAAAACAAACTGTGCAGAGCTTACTAGAGTTGAATAATTCCCTTGCTATAGGTTTAGGCCATTTGCATACCCACTTAAAGCTGCCTGGAATACTCCCCAGACCGTTTCTATTGGGGCGCTTAGTTCTTACTACTCCCCCTCCTCCTCATGAGCATGCAAGAGAGAATATTGGAGAAAACCCTTGCTTTCGTGATGGTCACCATTTACAAGTAGGCTTCACTTAACGTCCTGTAAACAAAGTTTCAGGGGGCATATAAATGGCCTACACTTATAGCAAGGGCATTATTTAACTTTAATCAGAGCTGCCTAGTTTGTCTTTAAACTACCGTATAAACACCCCTTATCTGGATAGATCTTTGTAAAAAAAAAAAAATGTAAAATCTGATCGTAAATTTGCTAAAGGGGAAAAAAAAAACATCCAGAGCCGCTTATTAGATCACTAGACCTCTCTCATAGATGAGATCTACCAGCTCTTAGATTGTCAACAGTGGTGTCAGAGACACTTTGCATCTCTCCCACTAGTTCTGGTCATTGTAACCTAGAAACCTCTCTAGGTTTTTTTGTACCACACCAATTCCTTTTTTCTGTTCCCTTACATTTTAAATCCTAGATATGTTGGTCTTGTTCTGCTTGTACTGTATCTGGATTCTATCCAGGAAACGCATTGAGCTTGTCAGCAATATTGTATTATATGAGAAAAATCACCTATTAATAATTTCTACCATGATTTTATGCATTGTGGATAGTGGGTGATGTGCATTACGGATTGTGGAAAATAAACTTTTCTCATGATTTTATTATTGGCTCAAGTTGTGTTTTTAAAAAGCCTGCCAAATTAAATTTTTTATTTATATATTTTTTTCGTTTTAATTCTTCCACGTTTTTCTATGGAGCCACACAAGTAAATCTTACTGATTTTTGGGGTTTCAGCATCGGCATTTGTCTTAGCAGATTGAAAGGCAACCGGCTTGTCTTTTGTTCAAATTTTGTCAAACTTCACCTGACTCTATGCCCCTTAAGGTGATTGTAAGCCTCTGAAATGATCAAATTTTATATCCCTTTTTATAGTGTGTACCTGTTTTTAATCCAGAACATTAAGTGCCAATTCTGTCTGCCGCTTGCTTCCTCTGTTATCTGTATCGATAGCAGAGGAAGAGTCGCTTCTGACAAGTTTTCTTGGCGGCAAAAGATAAAAAGGTATCGGAGGAGGGAGCTCCAGCACACAGCCTGTGATTGACAGCCTCAGCTCTGTTCCTGTGTACTGTGTGAAGGTCGTGTCCCTTCCCTCCAATCGGCTCTTCTCATTGAGCTCTGCAGAGTGTAACTTCAGCTCCCTGCCCTCTTTTTTTTTTTTTTCTGAAAGCCCAGACAAGGGTGTAGATTCTGAACTGGTTGTAGAGAAGACAGAAATGCAGATAAACGGTTACAACTTGCGTAGGAGGATTTGTTTCATTTCTGTATATCACCTGAGGCCAGTCACTTCACGGAGTATGTGTAAGGGTTTACAACCACTTTAAGGAGCATTTCAAGGCAAGTCAAAAATCCAGATTTTTGTTATATTTTCTGTTAATATAGCATTTCCTTCCCCCCCCCCCTTTTTTTTTTTTTTTTTTTTTATTATTTGAATACCTGTTGTTGTGTACTTCAAAAAGTTCAGGACTTTGTTTCTTGTAGGGTTCAAAGAAGTAAATGACATAGGAAATATAAGAAATACAATAAACAGTCGTTTGTGTATAAACTGACCCTTGCCATCCTACCATCCTAGTGCTTCCAAATATTTAAGATTCCTTACTCTAAGATTTATCCTTTATTTTGAAGAATTATAGCATATATCATAGAACCTTAGATGTAGAAAATGTATTAAAGGCAGTCTTTATTTACTTTTGTCCCCCCCCACCCCCCCCTCTTTACTTCTATTTTGCCCTAGTTGTACAGGTTATACCAAGAATCATCTTGGTGACCTCCCAGTCCTACAGTAAGTACCCAATTGGGGTAGGCTGGCCTAGGTCACCAAGTACCAAACATCTTCTTTGTTAAATGTTTGCCTATGCAAGGTGATTATGTTGCTTATGCTGTGTATCGAATACTACTATTTCTATTGTATTGTGTTATCAAACCAAATAAAAATGTATTGATAAAAAAACAAAACAAAAAAAAAACTGACCCTTGCATCTAGATGAGCCTTAGTTCTGTCAGGGAACTGTCAAGCCCCGTACACACGCATGCTTTTCTCAGCCAGAAACGTTAAGAAAACTGCTGGAAGAGCTTTCTTGCTGAGTAAACTGTGTGTGTGTGTACGAGGCTTTCAGGTTTCTCATCAAGAAAACTGCCCAGAATCTAGACATGAAAAATAGATAACCTGGTCTCTATTTTCTCGCTGTGATTCTCGGCAGTGTTTTCCTGCCTCCTGCCGAGAAACCCGAGAGTGTGTATACTTGCCTGCCGCCATGGAAACCTCGAAATGACTTTGACGCATGCGCGGTAGCTTCCAAGGCATAGGTAGCGTGAAGCAAGATGGCGACGGCGGCATCGAATGTGACGAGCACATGCTCATTGTAGTCTGATGTCGCCACTTTCATGCCATTCAAAAGAGCAGCGTTTTTTTTGAATCGTAGGTGTACACTCGGCCGGCAAGAAAATCTTGCCAGGAATCTCGTCGGGGGGGAAAAACAACTTTTTTTATGACGAGAATCCCGGCCGTGTGTACAGGACTTCAGAATGACTAGAATTTGTGGCGGAGGTGTTTTTATAGGGTATGTTAAACTGATGATGCCTAAAGTATCTTTTTCAAAATCTTTCTATACCTAGAGAACTGACATTGTAGAAGTGTAAATCTTCGAAGGATAGGTTTACTGGAGTAGACAAGCAATGTACACTCTTGTGTTAACCAATTTACATGCCCTGACATATATTTGCAAGGCTCTGTAACTACACAACTGTTTGTGCTTTGGCTTTATGTCCTTAAGTTATGACCTCGGAAATGTCGCTGAACTCCTCAAGTCACATTCCAGACTTATAAATAAAGTGCAGCATTTAAAAGTGAAACTAAATGATCCAACCATAATGTAAGATATTGTGTAAAGAAGAAAAAATCTCATAAATGATGATCGTGGGACAACATGTAGGGTCCTGTCTGACGTGACATGTGGCGTCATCACATATGGTGGGTTTCCATGTCCTGCTTTTGATTTATTTTATGCGGCTCTAAGCAATTTATATGCTGGAAGAGCAAGTAGATGTGAAAGTGGCTTTATAAGCCCTGTAACATAGGGATTTGCTGGAGGGGGGCTAAGGCGCACTGTGGATGGATGGTTATCACAACATGGTTGGCACATATAGAAGTACATGAGTGTGTGAGGTCATACAATTTTTAGAGATATTGCACTATTGAGATTTTTCTTTTTGGGGAGATGCTAAGAACAGGATTTAAATATGGATGGTGGGAGATTAGAGGAATAAAATGGTTGGATTGATGTGCGTACCAAGGTTTTTGTTTTTTTGGAATTTAGACAAAAGGGGAGCAGGAGTTGCTGATCAATGATGGTTATGCACTCTGTGTCATGTGAGCACAATATTTGCGTGAGTAGTCTTGTGGAAGATTCTTTACTATATAGGCATTTTTTCTTTTGGGTATGCATGGAAGGCGTAAGGAAGAAACACAAGGAAAACACTGGTGTGGTTTAAGCTTTATCGGCCCATTTTTTTAACATGAACCAGTCAGTTTGGAAGGTTGGCCTTGGAGTGTTCGAATCTTGGCCTGTTCAGCAGGAATGTGGGCAGGCTGAATGTACCAAGTTGATCAGCTTGGGTACAACCAGCCTGCCGAATTCACTTGCAATTATTGGCAGTGGCTACTATAGCCGTTAGCAATAATCACTGTCTTCTCCTGGCAGGGACAGCTTCCCCCACCCTCAGATGGGAGGAGACAATTGCTTGGCAGCAATGTCTGTTGATGGAGGAATCTTTTTGGAGGAATTTATTTTCTGCAATCTGTGGTTGTGGGGTAAAAACTTTGCACCGTCCATGACCTGCTTTAGAGTTTTGCAGATTAGATTTATTGGACACACTTGCCAGTAGAGGAATTGAAGAGGCAGTTTTGTAAATCTTAATGTTTGTAACCTTTAAAAAAAGTCACTGCTAGCCTCTTTTATCCAGCCATAACACACCATGTGTAAATGTTTGTTAAAAACGATGCCCCCAAATCCTTTTTTTTTTTTTTTTAAGATCTCTTCTGAGCAGTCACGTGACTCTCCGCCGATCTCCTACGATCTATGGGCTACAGTGGGAGGGACTGAGAGCACCTTCTGATGTCTAAGGGGAGGTCATGTGACCTCTATGCTGGCTGCTCAGCCCCTCCTGCTGTGGTTCTTAGATGGGGAGGAGAGCAGCTGGGAGTCATGTGACTGGTCTGAAGAGATCTAAAAATGGGTATTTACAGGCTTTGTTTTCAGTAAATACTTAGTGTGTTATGGCTGGATAAAAGAGAGAATGGCAGTGAATTTTTTTTTTTGGTTTGCTTTGCTAATAATTGTGGTGGGGGGCGGAGACGACGCGCACACACACGTGGCCAGGCTAGAAGGGAGTGGGAGAGAGAAATCAGCAGATGACTGAGGCAAGTAAACTGACCAGATTATTTGGATTGAACCGATTGGAACAAGCCAGGGTGCTGGGGGGGGGGGGGGGGGGGTTGGATTTGGGACTGGAAAATGCTCAAATATTATTCTGTTACTTTATACATTTACTGTTCTATGCATTGAATTCGATTCTGACATGTAATTCTCCTGATGAAGTGGCTTTGGCTGAGAAACATGTAGAGCTCATCGGTGACCCTTTTTTTTTTTTTTTTTTTTTTTTTTTCCACAATTTTTTCTTTTCAAACTTTTTCCAAAGCATTACACATAGCCCCGTTTTGGGATAGAGCAGTTGGTCGCCTTGGCTTATAATGCTATCAGTTTGTAGAGGGCTGGATATTTGCTTTGGGTACACCAAAATTAATGATGATCAATCTATTGATACCCCAAGTTAAAGAAATCTGGAACTTTTTTCTTTCTACCTTTTTTACAGGAGGTGCACAAATACTTTTAATTGCTGTCTTTCTCACTTTCTCTAGGTCTTATCTTTTTATACTTGCTGCTTGGGAAATAACAAGGTTCCCTACAGGCAGGCCATAGATTAAAATTTCCGTTGCGAATATGGGTTGCAGGAAAGAATCTCTCAATTCCCTCATCTACACAATACATGTTTAATGGGAGGAATTCCTTCCACAGAGCTATTGTGTTCTCCTGGCACGGAGGCATGAGGAGCTGTCCCTCCCGGAAGACCATAGTAATTATTGCTAGCGGCTATAATCTCTGGCAATAATTGCATATAAAAATCGGACATGCTAGTTGTACCAAAGTTGGTTGATGGCTTGACTTTTGTATGATTAGCCTGCTCATAGATGGTTAGAATTTCAGCAGCTGCCTGCTTTTTTTTTTTTTTTTTTTTTTTTTTTTTTTTTTTAATATAGGTTTTGAGGAATCGTGCCCTTCTGAGGTCTCTTCTGACCCAGTCATTCATGTAAGATATAGCACGACTTTGCAAAATTAGGATGTTCATGTCGGGAGAAGACAGTGATAATCGCTAGCGACTATAGCTTTATGCTGGCAATAATCGCAAGAGAGTACGATAGGCTGCTTGTATCGATCAACCAGGTACATTCAGCCTGCTCAATAACTGTTTTAATCTCTGCCTGTTTTTGCTAAACTGGCCAAGATTCCAATTGAGTATGGCCAGTCTTGGTTCCCCATTGTCCCTTGTTCTATACATGCTTCCACATGGCTATAATTACAGCATTTCAGTTTTGAGGCCGTAGGTCCTTTGTTGAGCATGTACATCCTCTTCTTATCTCTTGGGACTTTTCACCTACTGTGCAACTTACAATTAGACCCCTTTCACACTGAGGAGTTTTTCAGGCGTTTTAGCACTAAAAATGGCACATGAAAAACTCCTGCCCTGCAGTCTGTGTGAAAGCCCGAGTGCTTTCACACTGAGGTGATGTGCTGGCGGGACCGCTCCAAACGTCCTACTAGCAGCATCTTTACAGCGGTGAAAGGAGCGGTGTGTTTACCACTCCTTTACTGCTCCTTTCCATTAAAAACAAGGAGGTGCATTGAGGGTGGTATTGACCCTTTTTTCGGCCGCTAGCGGGGGTTAAAACCGCACCGATAGTGGCCAAATACCGCAGCAATTCCCGACAGGTTAGCGCCGCTAAAAATAGCGGCGCTATACCGCTACCGCACCTCCCACACCAGTGTGAAAGGGGCCTTAAGGAGGGCTCCTCCTCCTTATTACCTTCTCCGACTCCTGCAAGACATTGTAGCCAAGCCAAGCCCTATCTTTCCAAATAAAAGGTAAAAGGATTGTCCTTTTAAAAAAACTGATCTTCCTTTTCCCACCACCAGCAGCTGTATTTTTACCTTGGATTCTTCCTCCAGCTATAGACAAAACTATTTTCTTTCTTGCAGCCACAGGATGCAGTAGTAGCTGCTAGCTATAATTGCATGTAAAATTTGTCAGGCTGATTGTACCCAGATTGATTGATCGATCAACTGAGTACATTCAGCCTACACATACAGGGTTCGAAACTCAACCAGTCCCTGCAGAACTGGCCGAGATTGAAATCTTCTATGGCTGGCTTTACACTTAGAGACAGTGTAGCCTGGAAGTTGATTTCCTCCTTGCCATGATTGTAAGGAGGCAATAAGTGTTACATGTTGACTTTTTTTTTTTACCAATCTTTTAGGGGTTACAGATCAGTGTACAGGCTTTGACTATGGCTTTGTACTGTGTCTTCCTTAGGACCTGTCCTGGTTTTCTCTTAATTTCCTACTTGAAGCGCCCCTCTGAGTTTTTTGCCACCACTTCCACCCAGGTGGTCGTTTTTTGCTTTTATTACTTTTTTTTTTACGAGCCCAACACCGTATCATTCTTCAGTACCACCCAATGTTGTTTGTTGTGTTTTTTTTTTTTTTTATAAATCTCTTTAATTTTTTTAAATACTTTTTGTATGAAAAACAATTTAAACCATACATATACATTTACATTTTCCATTTTCAATTACATTCATCTGCTCTCTTCTAGAGTCTCCATACAATTTAAATTCATCCCTTTCACCTGACTCCAATAACCTTTTAGGGTCCTTTCACACGGGCGGACCGTTCGTCCGTTTTATTACAAGTCCGTTTACGGACTTGTAATGGTACACTATGTGATCACGGCCGTTAGCGCATGAGCATCCGCTAACGTCCGTAATGACCCGCCTCCGCAAAGATCCGGTTTTTCAGATGGAAGAAAACCATATTCATCCGATTCCCCATAGGGGAGAGCGGAGGAGAGACGGGGCGGTCCTTGCACAGCTCAGCGGGCATCCCAGCTGAGCCGACGGACACACACGGGGCGGATCGAAAAACGGTCCGCTCTGTTTGAAAGGACCCTTGCACTCCTCTCTCCCTTTATTCAATAGTGTGGTTAACCTCGCCTTATTTCCTATTTATCCTGAGGCTGTCGTAAAGTTCTCTATCCAGCTCGCCCATACTCTCTCATATTTATCCCCATGTCCTCTATTCCAGTATGCCTCCTTATACAGTGACAAATTACTGTTTACTAAGTTTTTCCAATGTACTACCGAGGAAGCTTCTGCCTTTTTCCAATTTAAGTTTAACTCTATTGTTTTCCTGGCATAGAATAATAATCGGCCTACCTGTGTTCTCCTTCACAACACAATATTTTCCCCTACCAATCCTAATACCACCCAATGTTTAACCCAATATTATGACATTAAAAAGATAATGTCTAGATACGTGATAACCTACGAAAAATTATGATCAATCTCATGGGACTTTGGCTTTAGCCCTCCACCCAACATAGCAGTTCTATCCATATTTTCTACTTCTCTAATAACTTTAGTGAAATCATCAGATCTATAAACTGTCCGCAAGGCAGAAGCTTGTTGTAAAAAAAAAAAACTTCTAATAGTACAATTCTGACTTTAAGTGGATGAACTTGGCTCTTGGGTACCGATTTTAACCATGTGGGGTGATGATGGCTCCCCTGCCCAATATATGGTAACTATTTCTTTCAGTACTCTTAAAGTACGTAGAGATGATCAAAGAAACTCCCTTTAATCTCAAGATTGAGATCAAGGAAATGTAATTTTAGTCTGACTTGCTTCATATTGTATCTAAAGAGATGCTCAAGGCGTTTATTATTGGGCTTCTCAATACAATTTTCCAATGAGATCATGTCGCCATCCCATAGGAGGAAGACATAATCTAATACCTCCCCAAGAAGACTATTTCAGGTCTACTGTTGGCATAGACAATGTCCTCCTCCCACTTTTGCCTTAAATAGGTTTGCCTTGCTCGGGGCAAATTTAGCGCCCATGACGACCCCTCTATTCTAATGATAGGAGCCTCCAAACCAGAAATAATTATGAGAGGTGGCAAACCTGAGTAGACTGAACACAAAATCTCTCTGGGTAGATAGCAGGTTGGTGTCTCTTTTCAAAAACATTTCAACTGCCTCAAACCCATCTGAATGGGGATATAATATAGTGTAAAGAGAAGCCACATAATGTAGCTTCCTTTCTTCTCTATAGGTTTCATTAATGAGCTGAGATGAATCCCTTAAAGCGGTGGTTCTCAACCTGGGGGTCGAATGATGATTTGCCAGGGGTGACCAAATCTAGTGCTGTTCCTGAATCCCACACTGCTCTCCCAGCCCAGCAGGGCTTTCCCTGGAGCCCAATGCCACCCACTCAGCCTTTTCACGCCCGCTCCTTTCAGTTAACGGCATCGTGGGGGGCAGAGATTAGAGGTCAGCTGACTGGTGAGGAATGTGAAGTGGGAGGGGCTGGAGGAGACCCCATCTCCTGATTTTGGAATAGATGTCACTGCTATGAGACAGTGAGTAACACTACCTGTGATTGGAGTTGCCATTAAAAGTCCCCACTACAGTTCTCAGATCAGCAGATGACCTTGATCAAATGAAAGGGAGCGGAAAAGAGGGGGAGGAACAACGAAAAAAAAAGGGGAGAGAGAACAAGCAATAGAGATGGGGGAGGGGGGGGGGGGGTCAGGAAATTAGGATAAATAGATAAAAGGGAAAGAAAAAGGAGAACAAAGTGGTACATCCTAAAATGTACTATAAGGGGTTTTAATACTGTGAGTGGAAGGAACTGTGTGTTACGGGTGCAAATTACTTGCCATGGGTGCAGACAACCCACGCTATGAAAATAATTTTACTGTTAGGGGTCCCCACAACTTGTGACATTTTTATCAAGGGGTCACGGCACCAAGAAGGTTGAGAACCACTGCCTTAAAGGAAGCGGTCTGCGAAACTAGTGGTTTCAAAAAGCCATCTATGTATTTCCCTATACGGGAGGTAACCGAGTCCAGACCCCTCCTTCCAGTGGATTAACCAGATCTTTATGGACCTTAGGAAGGCAATAAATAACCGGTATCCTTAAAACCTACATCTACTGTATAAGTTTGATCAACAAGTCAAGGGCGTTCAGTCTGCATCTATTCTGTCATTCAGACTGAACCCCAATGTATGTCTATAGGCCTACATCCATGTCCATTCAGGTCCCTCCGAAAAGGCTACAAACTTTTACATTTCGATTGTTCTGCACAGATGTTAACAGATGTTGACCATTTGCGTTGAATCGGTTTGTCAGTTTTTAGGCAAACATAAGCATTCTTTAGAAAAATAAATACGTTTAAAAAAAAAAAATGTCAAAATTGGGTACAAAGCTGTGTCCTGCTGCACAATCTGCAGGTACATACATAAAAATGCAAACAAGATCTTTTTTTGTTTTATAGTCTTGTCACCCTGGATTAGTTTCTTCAACAACTTTTAAAAGGACTTGTATGTAGCTAAATTAAAGTACTGTACTACAAACTGATGTGAACTGAAGATGGATATGCAAACTCATGTAACTTGAATCTGTGTTCATCAGTTTTATTTTCATACACAACTGATAACCTCCATGTGAAAGGACCAACATGTCTAAGCATCTTGATTCTACTGGGATCTTTACATTCCAAGATATTTATTTTCATACTTTGTATATAATATTGGTAAAGGCCTGGTGTAATGTTGTTTTGTTACAGTTACACAGAATTTAAGCTTTGAATGCTTTATGTGGGTCATATAGGATTGTTGTGGTATGACAGTCGATTGTAGTTAAGTATTCTGTGTGGTGTCTTTCACATTTTCACTGGTGGGTTTCTTGACAGTGGAGGGACTACAAGAATCTGAAAGTTTTTTTTTTTTTTTTTATGCCTAGTATGTGTGCTGTTATGTCCGATGTTACCAATTTAATATAACTAAAATGATGAAAAACTGAATTGGAAAGCTTATTGCCATTGGTCAAACACAATAAAAAGTAACCATTTTGGGCCTTGCATTTTTTTCATATGCTAGATTGCCAGAGGGAGCCAAGAAGTTTTATTTAAGAAATTGAACAAAAACCTACAAACTTTTTCAGAAACGATGTGATATGCAGTCTTTATCAAAGCGGTGAACATAATGGGATTGACATGCTTGATAATGGTTTGCATAGAGGAAAACAAGTAAGAGTATTGACAGAGCAGTAAATCTATCTATATGCAACTCTGTCGCTACTCGGTCTCCTAGAATATATTTCCTTATGCCAAAACGATGTAGGTGAAAGCTCTTTTAATTGACAATGATTTCCTTAGTTACAGTGGAAATTGGAGGTTTCTTTCAAAGGTCTCGGCATTGCTGAGAGCCTGAGCTTAGCTGCCCAAGCCCCTCCATAGCCTGGTGCTCCTATGAGTGCTGGAGGGGCAGAACATATTTGTTGGTGGCGTTACAAAAAAAATGAACTTTTTTTTTTTTTTTTTTTTTTTTAACGGACCAGAAAATGAAACTATAATGAGGTTAATGTAATTTTTTTTTTCTTAACAGGGCTGCAATGAACACAATCAACCAATTGATGGTTACCTTAAATTCCTCCTGCGACGAGCCCTCTGAAAATCTTAATTTGTATTTTGAGGCAAGTTTATAGGATCTAAAAAAGAATAATCAATGTGTAAATATTGTTTTAATGTTTAGATTCTTTTTAAAAAAAACATATGCTGGAAAATATGGCATTTGTCATATGTTTTGTAGAGATCAAAAATGCCTTTCTGAATGCCAATTTTTATTTACTGAAAAATTTGAGATTGCATATGTGGCCATACATGTTCTATGTTTCTATGCATCATTGTTTTAGAATGTTGAGATGGGAAGCACTGCTGGTTTGCCTGTATATTCATCCTTGTTATTGGCCCTTTACTGTTTATTGGCCCTTTACCCCAATCTGTGATGCGCCACGATCCGTCGGACGGATGATCTGTCAATCAAAGTGCCCGGGCAAGGGGGAGGGGCTATACATGTCGGCGGGGGAACACAGCTATTCAAATGCAAATGACAGCTGTTGTGTTCGGCGCATAGTAACTAGATGTCGGGACTCGGCAGCGGCGGGAGGAGGGGGGGGTGGCGACAGCAGCTCTCCTCTCCCCCATACGAGGACTGCTCTGCTCCGCTCGCTCTCCACCCGCACTCGGGGAAAAAAAAAAGTATTCTATCAGGCATTGGGAGTATTTGCGCGAGTACAAGTACTAGCGCAAATACTCGGTATCGGTACCGATACTAGTATCGGTATCGGGACAACCCTATTTTAATGGATAAGCAAGAAAATCGTTTTTTCTTATTCACCATAACAACTTTAGCAGGACTTGTGTGCCTCAAACTCCAAGAAAATGTGTTAACTGCCATGCTATTTTTACTACTTTGCTACAAAATCAGCACCCCCAAGATTACTTCCAGGCTAGCTTTACAACATCCCATCCAGTGGGGCTTGGTCATGGCACTGCAAAAGCTAGGCTGAAGATAGGCCGTTCCAGGTACCTGCATTCCTAAAGACCATGTATGGCAACGATGTGGAGACAATAAACAATGACGATAAAATGCTAGCCAAAACACAGGTACATTTTAGAACTGCAGAGCTAAAATGTCCCCCCTACTAGAATTCTGGTAATGGAAAGGATTATCCTAGGCCAGAGCACCATTTTTTTGGTTTGCCCCTGTCCAGTCCTTTGAGACAAGTCATTGTTAACCTTTAGGTTATACTCTTGCCTAAACTACTGGCCTGTCCAGATTTGTAACTCTATTCTTAACTTTTTAAGGACCGCCTCCTGCACATATACGTCGGCAGAATGGCACGGCTGGGCACATCCACGTATATTTACGTCAGTTCTAGTACCCAGCCGTGGGTCACGGGCGCACGCCCGCGGCGCGCTCCCGTGACCCGGTCCGAAGCTCCGTGAACGGGACCGCAGGACTCGCGGACCCGATCGCCGCTGAAGTGCGGCGATCGGTCCCCGGAGCTGAAGAACGGGGAGAGCCGTGAGTAAACACGGCTTCCCCGTGCTTCACTGTGGCGGCAGCATCGATCGCGTCATCCCTGTTATAGGGGGACACGATCGCTGACGTCACACCTACAGCCACACCTCCCTACTGTTGTAAACACACACAGGGAACACATAACCCCTACAGCGCCCCCTTGTGGTTAACTTCCAAACTGCAACTGTCATTTTCACAGTAAACAATGCAATTTAAATGCATTTTTTGCTGTGAAAATGACAGTTGTCCCAAAAATGTGTCAAAATTGTCCAAAGTGTCCGCCATAATGTCGCAGTCAAGAAAAAAATCGCTGATCGCCGCCATAAGTAGTAAAAAAATTTTTTTTTTATAAAAATGCAATAAAACTATCCCTTATTTTGTTAACACTATAAATTTTGCGAAAACGAACCTTCTTTTTTTTTTTTTTTTTACCAAAAATAGGTAGAAGAATACGTATCGGCCTAAACTGAGGAAAACATTTTTTTTATATATATTTTGGGGGGATATTTATTATAGCAAAAAGTAAAAAATATTGAATTTTTTTCAAAATTGTCGCTCTATTTTTGTTTATAGCGCAAAAAATAAAAACCGCAGAGGTAATCAAATACCACCAAAAGAAAGCTCTATTTGTGGGGAAAATGGACGCCAACTTTGTTTGGGAGCCACGTCGCACGACCGCGCAATTGTCAGTTAAAATGACGCAGTGCCGAATCGCAAAAAGTGGCAAGGTCCTTTACCTGCATTTTGGTCCCGGTCTTAAGTGGGAAAAAAAAAATTCAAGAGTAAAATGTGCATATAACAGGCCTCTACTATTCTAAAATCTACTATTTTAATTGTATTAATGTGCATAAAGGAGCCAAGGAAAGATGGCATCAAATTACAGATTGGACATTCTTATAATATGTCAAAAAAAAGTTAGATTTTATTTCCATCATTTACACTTTCAAATTGCAGAAAACAAAAAATGGCATCTGCAAAAGTTTGCGCACCCTTCAGAATTTATAGCATGCACTGCCCCCTTTGCAAAGCTGACACCTGCCAGTGTCATGGATTGTTCTCAATCATTGTCTGGGAAGACCAGGTGATGTCAATCTCAAAAGTTTTAAATGCCCAGACTCATCTGACCTTGCCCCAACAATCAGCACCATGGGTTCTAGAAATCTTAAACTGAAAATAGTTGACGCTCACAAAGCTGGAGAAGGCTATAGGAAGATAGCAAAGCGTTTTCAGATGTCAATATCCTCTGTTCAGAATGTAATTAAGAAATGGCTGTCATCAGGAACAGTGGAGGTTAAAGCAAGATCTGGAAGTCCAAGAAAAATATCAGACAGAACAGCTTGCAGGATTGTGGGAAAAGCAATTAAAAACCCACGTTTGATTGCATGATCCCTCCAGAAAGATCTGGCAGACACTGGAGTTGTGGTACACTATTCCACTATAAAGAGATACTTGTACAAATATGGTCTTCATGGAGGAGTCATCAGAAGAAAACCTCTTCTACGTCCTCACCATAAAAATCAGCATTTCAACTTTGCAAATGAACATATAGACACGTCTGATGCGTTTTGGAAACAAGTTCTGTGGACCGATGAGGTTAACATAGAACTTTTTGGCCGGAATTAGCAAAGGTATGTTTGGAGAAGAAAGGGCACAAAATTTAATGAAAAGAACCCCTGTCCAACTGTTAAGTATGGTGTGGATCAATCATGCTTTGGGGTTGTATTGCAGCCAGTGGCACAGGGAACATTTCACGAGTAGAAGGAAAAATGGATTCAATACATTTTCAGCAAATTTTGGATGGTAACTTGATGCCTTCTGTTAAAAAGCTGAAGTTAAAGAGAGGATGGCTTCTACAAATGGATAATGATCCTAAACACACCTCAAAATCCAAGTGATACGTGCCAAAGGGGGCAGTACAAGATATTAACTCTGCAGGGTGCCCAAACTTTTGCAGACGCCATTTTTTTGTTTTCTGTAATTTTGAAACTGTAAATGATGAAAATAAAATCTAAGAATGTCTAATGTGTTATTTGATGCCTTTTTGGAGATTTTTCCAGCTTTCCTTGCCTTCATTGTGCACATTAATACACATTTTTACCTGGGGTGCTCAAACTTTCGACCCCCACTGTGTCTACCTATCTACCTTATTGTGCAAATGTTTAGGTGTGAAGGAATGCTGTAACGTAAGAATGCTTTAACAAATTATATATTTTGATTGTTTTTGTATCAATTAACAAAATGAAAAGTGTGCGAACAGAAGAAAAAATCAAAGCAATATTTTGGTGCGACTACCCTTTTGGCTTCAAACCAGCATAATTTCTTACATTTGCACACTTTGTATACTTGCACAAAGTCAGGGATTTTGTAGGATCAGTCAGGTGTATGATTACCCAATTATACCAAGCAGGTATTATTGATCATCAATTTCATATGTAGGTGGAAACAGTCATTAACTGAAACCGCTATGTAGGAGGATTAAAACCAGGTGAGGAACAGCTTTGCTACTAAGGTGAGGTTGTGAAAGACCGTTTCTTGTCACAAATCATACTTCATGTCAAGACTGAGCACAGCAACAAGACACAAGGTAGTTAAACTATCAGCAAAGCACAAATTTCAAAGCAGAAGTTTCAAGATGTGCTGTTCAAACGCTTTTAAAGAAGCACAAAGAAATGGGCAAAGTTGAGAACTGTAGATGCGGTGGTTGGCCAAAGAAACTTAGAGCAGCAATGGTATGGCTTTATGGCCACAATTCTTCCATGAAAACCACTTCTGGCCAGACTTCTCTAGACAGTAGATGGGTATACCCAAGTCCTACTGGTTTTTGCCAGTGCCATCCGCTCCGCACTGGCAAAAAACAGTAGGACTTGGGTATACCCATCTACTGTCTAGAGAAGTCTGGCCAGAAGTGGTTTTCATGGAAGAATTGTGGCCATAAAGCCATACCTCCTGACTTGGAAACAAGGCTAAGTACTCGACTATATAAACCAACATAAGGGCAGAGTGGCCCCAAACTTCTTCTTGGGCCTGCAGATGGGCACATCGCTTGATCAAATAAGGGCTCTGGTAAGTAGGAGAGGGGGTGAAGGGGGAATACTGATTCCTATACATTTTTTTTTTTTTCTTTTTTTTTTTTTTCCTGAATCGTCCTACTTGCCTCGGTGGATGCAGCATTGGTCCGATGCTGCATCAGTCCCCCGACGCCTCTGCACTGAGAACTATGCGATCTAACACCGCTGATGGCTCAGTTTTTAGAGCTCCGTTTGAAGGTAGCTGCGGACTGTCAGTCACAGAACTCTGCTCTGCTACCTCCTCGCTCATTGGAGTGCTGGGCTGTGGAGGGGATGAGGACGGCCAGCTCAGTCTCTCAGCAGCTCACTGAGAGACTGACCCGGGTGTTGGTCCAAAAGGCTATGGAACGATATGTTTAAAGTAAAGCATGGTTGGAGGTTGTCTGCAGATTTGAGGTTACCAATCTGCAAATGGGATTGGCGATTTGAATAAGATGACGCTGTCACTGCCAAGAAGTATGAACAGATTCTTATCCATCACACAATACAATCTGGAAGGCTTCTGAGTATCCCCAATTTTTATTCTGAAGCATGACAAGGAAACCCAAACACACAGCCCAAACAAAACATAACTACTTTATAGAGAACCTTGTTCTCTGTATTACCAAACCATTCAATTACTTGAAGAGACAATGGCAACCAAGATGGCCAAGTCTGTGGCACTGGAGCAAATTCTTCAGGACGATTGGAGAATCCTACCAGAAGAAGTTTGAGAAACTTCATGCAAGTATACCCAATATAGTGCATGTTTAACCACTTCCTTACTGGGCACTTATACCCCTTCCTGACCAGGTGAAATTTCAGCTTCTGGCACTGCGTCACTTTAACTGACAATTGCGCGGTCGTGCGACGTGGCTCCCAAACAAAATTGGCGTCCTTTTTTCCCCACAAACAGAGCTTTCTTTTGGTGGTATTTGATCATCTCTGCGGTTTTTTATTTTTTGCGCTATAAACAAAAAAAGAGCGACAATTTTGAAAAAAAGTCAATATTTTTTACTTGTTACTATAATAAATAGCCAATTTTATTTTTTATTTTTTTTTAAACATTTTATTTCTCAGTTTAGGCCGATACGTATTATTCTACATATTTTTGGTAAAAAAAAAAAATCGCAAAAGGCGCTTACAAAATAGGGGACAGAGTTATTAATTTTTATAAATTTTTTTTTTTTTTACTAGTAATGGCGGCGATCTGCAATTTTTATTGGGACTGCGACGTTATGGCGGACACATCGCACACTTTTGACACATTTTTGGCGCCATTCACATTTATACTGCGATCAGTGCTATAAAAATGCACCGATTACTGTATAAATGTGACTGGCAGGGAAGGGGTTAACACTAGGGGGGCATGGAAGGGGTTAATGTGTATCCTGGGTGTGTTCTAACTGTGTGGGGGGAGGGGGGTGACTGGGGGAGGTGACCGATGCTGTGTCCCTATGTACAAGGAACACAGATCGCTCTCCTCTCTCCCTGACAGGACGTGGAGCTCTGTGTTTACACACAGAGATCCACGTCTTGTCCCTGTAGCCGCCGATTGCGAGTGCCTGGTGGACATCGTGGCCGCCAGGCACGCGCATCGGTATCTCAGGGATGCAGCGGGCGCGCCGCCGGCGCCCGCGCGTGCCCTCTAGTGGCCAGGAATAGCACAGGGCGCATATATGCGCCCTGTCAGAGATTCAGAACCACCCGAAGGCCGCATATATTCGTCGGGAAGTGGTTAAGGGGGTAAGCCAACTAGAACATTAATTTGTGTTTTTTTATTTTTTTGGTGCACTTTTTAGGTTGATTATTGATAAAATATCATTCGTGTCATTTTTGTAAAGCAGTCTTGCTTCACAGATTTATTGTGCGTACAGTACTGTATGAGAGTCTACCACCTAGTGGAATCCATAAATAGGCTGGAAGTGCTTGTACAAGATAAAAAAAAAATAAGGGCTCAGAGTTACTTTACCAAACTGCTTAAAGCAGAGTTCCACCCAAAAATGGAACTTCCGCTTACCCCACTCCTCACCCCCTTACATGCCACTTTTGACATGTAATTTTTTTGGGGGGGGGGGGGAGTGGGGGCTTCAGGAGGAGTGGGACTTCCTGTCCCACTTCCTCCTTCTGCCGAGGGGCTGGTTAGGCGATTAAGCTTAATCGCCTACAGCAGCCCCTCCCTGTAGGCGATCGCCTGGGACACATGACAGGTCCCATGCGATCGCTTGTCCAATCAGCGGCGGGCAGCACCGCTCGTGCATGCGCAGTGGGTGCCTGGCCGTGAAGCCGAAGGCTGTCACGGCCGGGTGCCCACAGTTACGATGAGGACGCCGGCCGGGGAGGGGGGGGAGAGGAGCGGAGTCCCGGCTGATGCGTAGCTGGAACGCTGGAGCAGGTAAGTGATTGTTTATTAAAAGCCAGCAGCTACACTTTTTGTAGCTGCTGACTTTTAATAAACATAAAACAAGGATGGAACATCCCTTTAAATTAAATAAAACAGATCTTTAATACAAAAATGTGTGTGCAAATATAGTTAAAATGTGTTTTTTTTATAAGATTTTAATGGCAATTATTTCCTTTGCAGAACTGCACAATAAATCCAAAGAACAAGATCACAGAGCGAGTAAATTGCTTAGGACAAGTCTTCAAAGCACGTTTTGCCACTGCAATTGGCCAAGCATGTGCAGAAATAGGATACCAGGTAATGTTTGAGTATTATCATTGCACGGTGTGAAAGTGAGCATATCCGGACCCATTGTGCAAGATTAGGTGATTTAGGACTTCCACTGAAAAGGTGTAAATTGTCAAAATACTGGAGTAGAGATGGTAAAATTGCATTATATTGTGGATATAAAAAGTCTACACACCCCTGTTAAAATGTCAGGTATCTGTGATGTAAAACGATGAGACCAAGATTAATAATTTAAGAACTTTTTCCATCTTTTAAAGTGACCTGTACAATTCGATTGCAAAACCAACTGAAATATTTTAGGGAGGGGGAGTAAAAATTAAAAAAAATTAAGTGGTTGCATAAGTGTGCACACCCTCTTCTAACGGGATGTAGCAGTGTTCAGAATTGGGCAATCACATTCAAACTCATGTTAAATAGGAGTCGGTACACACCTGCCATCATTTTAAAATACCCCAAATAAAGTTCAGCTGTTCTAGTAGGTCTTTTCTGACATTTTACAGAAAAAAGCCATGGTCTGCAGAGAGCTTCCAAGGCATCAGAAGGATCTCATTGTTAAAAGGTATCAGTCAGGAGAAGAATACAAAATAATTTCCAAGGCATTAAGATAGATCATGGAACACAGTGATGATAGTCATCATCACATTTAGCAATGTGTAATGTCTTTTAGTGTTGTGGTTATATATAAAAACATATTATAAAAATATTTACAGAAATGTGAGGGGTGTACTCTTGTTAGACACTATAACGATTAGATGTGTGTGTGTGTTTTGTCTGTGCTACCTGTCTGAATATAAATACAGTGGTCTTTTCCTTATTCATCAGAACTGAAGAACTGGCCTGGGTAAGTTTGAAACATCTAAACCAGGGGTCTCAAACTGGTGGTTCCATGAGGTATTGCAGGGCTGACAGTTCCAAGCATAACTCCCACAGGCAGAGGCATGATGGGACTGGTAGTTTTGCAACAGCTGGAGGTTCACCAGTTAGAGCAGGGGTCTTCAAACTATAGCCCTCCAGGTGTTCAGGAACTACAATTCCCATCATGCCTAGTCATGTCTGTGAATGTCAGAGTGTTGCAATGCCTCATGGGATTTGTAGTTCTGTAACAGCTGGAGGGCCGTAGTTTGAGGATCCCTGAGTTAGAGACTGCTGATCTAAACCATTACAGAGCAAGTTCAGTTGAATATGACCAACTACTATATATATATATATATATATATATATATATATATATATATATATATATATATATATATATATATATATATATATATATATATATATATATAATGCATATACACTCTTGATTCAACGTTTAGCACTCAGAATTTATTATGTATATATTTCAGCTGTTCTAGTTAAATGAACACTCCTAGTCTATAAACCTTTTGTTTTTTGTATTGTGGAAGCTTGAGTGAGTGGGTGAAAAACTTATATAGCGCAGCACATGCAAACTGAATCGCCTCTGGGCGCTGTATTCATTCCGTGAGTAAGATCCTTTGACCTCAGAAGAGATGGGTTTTAATTCCTCTCCTGAAGGCCAAGTGGTCCAACTCTGATCAAATAGTGGTTGGCAGGGCGTTCCACAGTCGAGGTCCCTGGACTGCAAACCTTCGGTCTCCTTTGGACTTGTATCTGGCTTTGGGTATCTGGACAAGGTTCCGATTGGTGGATCGCAGAATGCGATTGGGGTTGTGAGCTTTTATTTTTTCGCATAGATATTGGGGGGCGTTTCCATGGATGCACTTATGCATCAGACAATGCTGGTCAATGCTGTGTGCTCATCTGTTGAAGAGTAACTGTAGTCCCCTTTTTAGTAGCCCACCCCCCTCTGGCACTACCATTATAACTCATGCACAGATGTGCCAAAGGGCTCTGTGGCACGTCTAAGCATGTGCAGGACGTTTCACTCACATGCACAAAGATGGCAAAGGTATGAACTTTCCATAATGGCTGTCTTTGCACATGCGTGGGGAAACCTGAGTGTGAAAAAATGTGCTAGAGACATCTGAGCATGCGGAAAGGGAGGAGTCAGGGCATTATAAGACATCATTTAGGGTTAAGCTCTGCTTTAAACCATTTAAAAATGTGACTGCTTCTGTTCTGTGGGGTGCATATTTCATAATGAATGGCTGGAAGCAGGTCTGCGTTTCAGTGCTTACCAAACATATACATGTTCTGCTATCAAATGTGTTTCAGATCTCATACATACGAGTCATACTTGTACTAAAGCAGAACTAGCCAAGAAGAATTTAATACAGAGGATTTAAAAACCATTCGATATTTGTATTATTCATGATGGCAATATGTCTGCAAAACATTTATAATTTTCTCAAATTAACACTCTATAAACTGTTTACATTGTGGGCATTTTTTTTTTTTTTTTTTTTACCTTAATGATGTTTTTGGACTACAGAATTTTTTTTAATAACTGGCTTCTGTTTTCAACAGCGTTACAGAGTTGGGGTACGTTTGCATTACAGAGTGCTGGAGTCTATACTTAAAGCGGTAAGCATATTGATAAATTGGATTAGCTTTGGTCTGTGTTGATAGGTTTCAGACTATATACATTTCATGTAATTCATATGTGTTAAGGATTAAGTCCCTGGATTTTCAAGTGTACATTCATATAAAATGTACCCTTTATTTTATTATTCCAAAGTTTTAATTGTTGTCATAGAAAGAGAAAAACCATACAGTAGTCAGCTTCGAACATCTGCACAGGCATCAATGCACAACAGACAATGTTTGTTGAAACTATACAGAGGTACACCTAAAGTCCATGAAAGAAGAAAACGGCTGGGTATTCAGAGCCACTGGAGGTGATGGGTAAAGCAGGGTTTGACAAATTTGCTTGGAATACAGGAGCCAGCTAAAAAAGCTAGGAGACAAAAAAATGCGCCCTGTCCCGCCAAGCTTGCGCGCTGAAGCGAAGGCATGCGTGAGTAGCGCCCGCATATGTAAACGGTATTCAAACCACACATGTGAGGTATTGCCGCGATTGGTAGAGCGAGAGAAATAGTTCTAGCCCTAGACCTTCTCTGTAGCTCAAAACATGCAACCCGTAGAATTTTTTTTTTTTTCTTTTAATGTCGCCTATGGAGTTTTTAAAGGGTAAAAGTTTGTCGCCATTCCACGAGCGAACGCAATTTTGAAGCGTGAAATGTTGGGTATCAATTTACTCGGTGTAACATTATCTTTCACAATATAAAAAAAAAATTGGGCTGACTTTACTGTTTTTTTATTAAAAAAAAAAGTGTATTTCCCCAAAGTGCGCTTGTAAAACCGCTGCCCAAATACGGTGTGACAAAGTATTGCAACGACCACCATTTTATTCTCTAGGGTGTTGGAATAAAAATTATATATATTGTTTGGGAGGTTCTTATTAGAGGGAAGGAGATGGCAGTGAAAAACACATTAGAACTGCTGTTTTGTTACTTGTAGTGTAACCTGTAATGCCAACGGCCACCACAAGATGGCGCCAGATTACAGAAGGAAGCTGAGGCCTGCAGAAGGCTGCAAAGCCGCAGCCTCAATTACTGGCTAGTAATTGAGGCCGCGGCTTTGCGGCCTTCTGCAAGCCTCAGCTTCCTTCCGTGAAGGCCGCAAAGCTGCGGGCCCGCCACGATCGTGTCCCGTGCCGGCCGGTAATTGAGGCTGCGGCTTTGTGGCCTTCTGCAGGCTTAAGCTTCCCCAGGCGCCGGGTCACAATTTATTGTCGCAATTGCGCCCGGGGGCCCCGATTTTGATGAGGCCCTGCGCAAAGTAATCATTACCAACTGTATTGGTTAAGCAGGAGATAATGAATAAAGAGGGCAGCCTGATACTGTTATGGAGTATAGCACAGGAAGAACGGCCAAAAAATTGTGTTGAAGAGAGCAAGCGTGGATGAAGAGAGGTGTGTGTGTGTGGCACACAAGCCCATAGACTTAAAAAGAAAAAAAAAGAGAAACAAAAACAGAGGATGGTAAGGGTGTAAAGTTCACAATCTTAGTTTACAATCTGATAATGGAAATGATTTTATATGTGAGCATGTCCTTAAAAAATATTCAAGTGCTCTATATTACATAAAATGTGTCCTGTGTGTTCTATAGATAGCTTGACCATGTTTTAAATTTCATCAAGTATAATTTGGTAATCCAATCTTTTATTTGAAGGACGTTGGGGATAATGGCTCACATACCAGAGATAATAAAAAGGACTGGACTTTCTCAACCTTTTCAACACAGAGGAAGCCTTAAAAATAACTTTCCGGTCTCAAGGAGACCCCCCTGCTAAAAATGACTATATCTAGTACACAGTAGTACATTAGATACAGTAGTGTGATGGTCACTGTGAAGAATTCCTCTTACAGATAGATCATTGTTGTCAGTGTGAACTTATCTGAAAGCAGAAATTACTCCGTGCTCAAGGAACTCCAGCAGCCTCTGGAGGAACCCTAGTTGAGAAACCCTATTCTAGGCTATGCTTTACTGCTCCTTTTGTCTCATCCATTCTGTTCATTCATTATTGATTGTTTTTTGTAACTTTTAGCTAAGTTGAGCCACCTTCAGGGCTCATTTAGGCACTGCATACCGTAGAGGTTTCATCTAACAGCCTGGATCTTGAGAGAAGAATCATAAAACCTGAAGGTTGCTCAGACAGGGTAGAGTAGTGTCCTTAACAGTAGCAGTCACCAAAAAAAAAAAAAGAAGCGTCTCTAAATCTGTGTGTGTGTATGTATATATCTATAGATAGATATATAATATATTCTCTATATCTCTATTGTTTTCTTAAATAGCGTGAGCGCGACCTTGCAAAATTATTCACCCCTTGGCTTTTTACCTATTTTGTTACATTAGTGTTTTTTTTTTTTTTTTCACCTGAATTATATGTGATGGAGAAAAACACAATAGTCTAAGTTGGTGAAGTAAAATTAGAAGACTATGGGGCAGATTCACAAAGACGTAATATTCCGCTGCGTAATCGAAATACGGTACGCTGCCGTATTTCACCAGACTCTACACCGAATTCAGGTAGTTTTTTTGCGCGTACGCTATTGTGTCGTATTTTTTTTCCGCCGCGCAATCGAAATACGTGATTAGGGGGCGTGAAGCATTTAAATTAAGCGCGTCCCCGCGACGATCGAACTGCGCATGCTCTGTTCAGGAATTTCCCGCCGTGCATTGCGCGAAATCACGTCGTGACGTCATTCGTTGTTTGAGTAGCGGCGTTTACGAACATTCCTATTCCCGGACGACTTACGTTAAAAATAATAAAAGACATCGGAAAACGTTGAAATTCGACGCGGGAACGACGGCCATACTTAACATGGGCTGTCTAATATTAGAGCAGCAAAAAGCTGGTATAGTGAAATGGAAAAAAAAGATGACTAAAGGTGCCGTAAGAGATAGCGTTGAAAGTGCGAAATTTTGTGGATTGCAGGCAAAAGCTCATTAGCATACCCTGACGGCGAAAAACAACAGGAAGTCCGCCCAGTGGCCGCAATTTTCTTGCAGCGTAGATCTGAAGGCGTACTAACACGTAATACAGTCGAAATGAAGCCCGCAGGTGTCTTTTCATGGTTTGAGGATTTCGACTAGCGTAAAAACGCCCGTAAGTCGAAATTACTCCAGTCTAACAACATTTACACAGGCGTAATCGCTTTGTGAATCTAGGCCTATATACATAACCTGTGCGTACGGCACTATTACTGTGTTGTCTGAAAAGCGCAGTCATCAACCCCCTTCTACTTAAAGGGTTTCTTTGCTGTGGTGAAGTGATCACTGTCTGTTCACAAAGACTGCAAGGAGCCCTTTTTTTTTTTTTTTTTGTAGCGATAACAAATTAACACACTTTTTTATAAAGTTATAAATGCAAGCCAATGGTTTCTCTTTTACACATACAGTGCCTTGCAAATATACCCCCCCCCCCCTTGGGTTTTTTACCTAATTTTGTTACTTTACAACCTTAAGTTCAATGTTTTTTTTAATCTGAATGAGAACACTATAGTCTAAGTCGGTGAAAAAAAATTAGAAAAATATATACATCTATTTTTCAGAAAGGGGGGAAAAAAAAGAATTGGCATGTGCGTATTTATTCACCCCCTTTGTTATAAAGCCCATAAAAAGCTCTGGTGCAACCAATTACCTTCAGAAGTCACATAATTGGTGAAATGATGTCCACCTGTGTGCAATCTAATTGTCACACAATCTGTCTTTACATATACACAGCTTTTTGAAAGGGCCCCAGAATCTGCAACACCTAAGCATGAGACACCGCTAACCAAATACTGCCATGAAGGCCAAGGAACTCTCCAAACAAGTAAGGGACAATGTTGTTCAGAAGTCAGGGTTAGGTTATAAAAATTCTTTAATGATCCCTAGGAGCACCATCAAATCTATCATAACCAAATGGAAAGAACATGGCACTACAGCAAACCTGCCAAGAGACGACCGCACACCAAAACTCACGTACCAGGCAAGGAGGGCATTAATCAGAGAGGCAGCACAGAGACCTAAGGTAACCCTGGAGGAGCTGCAGAGTTTGACTGCAGAGACTGGAGTACATAGGACAACAATAAGCCATATGCTCCATAGTTTTGAGCTTTATTTCAGAGTGGCCAGAAGAAAGCCATTACTTTCAGCAAAAAACAAAATGGCAAGTTTTTGATTTTGCGAAAAGGCATGTGGGAGACTCCCAAGGTGTATGGAAGAAGGTGCTCTGGTCTAATAAGACTAACATTTGAAGTTTTTGGCCATCAAAGAATCACATCACATCACCCAAAGAACACCATCATGCTGTGGGGATGTTTTTTAGCAGCCATGACTGGGAAACTGATCAGAGTTGAGGGAAAGATGGATGGTGCTAAATACAGGGATATTCTTGAGCAAAACCTGTACCACTGTGTGATTTGAGGCTAGGATAAAGGTTCACTTTCCAGCAGGACAATGACCCCAAAAACATTGCTAAAGCAACACTCGTGTGGTTTAAGGGGAAACCTGTAAATCCAATAGAAAATCTGTGATCAGACATAAAGATTGTTGTTCACAAGCACAAAACCATCCAACTTGAAGGATCTGGAGCAGTTTTGCAAGGCAGAATGGGCAAAAATCCCAGTGGCAAGATGTGGCAAGCTCATAGAGACTTATTCAAAGTGATATGAAGCTGATGGCTGCGAAAGGTGGCTCTACAAAGTATTCACTTTAGGGGGGTGGTTAGTTATGCACATTGACTTTTCTGTTATGTTGTCCTATTTGTTTGCTTCACAATAAAAAAATCTTCAAAGTTGTGAGCATGTTCTGTAAATTAAATGATGCAAATCCTCAAATGATCCATGGTTGTGAGGCAAAAAAACACGAAGGGGGCTGAATACTTTTTGCAAGGCACTATATATCCCAAGCTAATCAAGCTGAAAAGCTCAATATGAACTTTAAATGGTTAATGGTGATGGCAGGTTTTGAAATTTGTGTGCGATGTATTTCTTGTAAAAAAAAAAAAAGTGTTGTGCTGTCATATACAGCGAATCAAAAAAGTCTACACACCCCTGTTAAAATGTCAAAACTTTTTTTCCCACCTTAAGACCCCTGTTAGCGCTAAAGCGCTGCTCATTTTTAGCTGCACTTTTCGACCAATAGCGGGGCGGTTTTAACCCCTAAAAAGTGCTTTTTAAGGCGCTTTAGAAGAGCTGCCTATTCATTGCAATAGTAAGGTGTTTTGGGATCGCTAAATACAGCGCTCCAACCCGATTCAAAGATGCTGCTTGCAGGATTTTTGATAAGGTTCCGCAAGCGCACCCCCCCAGTGTGAAATGTCACACTGCAGTGAATGGAAGGAGGTTTTCCCAGTGTCTTAATGTGACCTATAAACTGTACAACTCAATTGAAAAACAAACAAATCTTTTAGGGGAGTAGGGAGTAAGATTTTTAAAATGTGGTTACATAAGTGTGCACACCCTCTAATAACGGGATGTAGCTGTGTTCAGAATTAAGCAATCGCATTCAAACTCATGTTAAATAGGATTCGGTACACACCTGCCATAATTTTAAAATGCCTCTAAGACCCCTTTCACACCGAGGGCAGGGCATTTTGCAGGCGCTATAGCGTTAAAAATGGCACCTGCAATTCGCCCTTAACAGCTGCTCCTCACACTCCAGTGTGAAATCCTGTGTGGTAAACTGGCAGGGCGTCAGAAAAAGTCCTGCCAGCAGCTTCTTTGGAGTGCATTAGCAGCAGTCAACTCACCGCTGCTAATGCGCTCCTGCCCATTGAAATCAATGGGCAGGGCTTCCATACCGCCGGCAATATGCTGCTATAGCGGTGCATTGCTGGCAGTTTTAACTCTTTTGGTTAAAAGCACCCCGCAAGAGGGTGCGAAAGAGTTAAAACTGCCAGCAATGCACCGCTATAGCGGCATATTGCCGGCGGTATGGCAGCCCTGCCCATTGATTTCAATGGGCAGGAGCGCGTTAGCAGCGGTGAGTTCACTGCTGCTAATGCACTCCAAAAAAGCTGCTGGCAGGACTTTTTCTGACGCCCTGCCAGTTTACCACACAGGATTTCACACTGGAGTGTGAGGAGCAGCTGTTAAGGGTGAATGCGCAGAAAATCCGACAGTAAAATAGCAGCGTTTTACCGATATTCTACTGCCGACGCTCAGTGACGGGGCTCTAATTAACCCCAAATAAAGTTCAGCTGTTCTAGTGGTTCTTTCCTGAAACTTTCTAAGTCGCTTCCTAGAGTAAAAACCGTGATCTGCAGAGAGCTTCCAAAGCATCAGAGGGATCTCATTGTTAAAGGGTATCAGTCAGGGGAAGGGTACAAAAGAATTTCTAAGGCATTAGATATACCATGGAACACAGTAAAGACAGTCCTCATCAAGTGGTGAAAATATGGCACAACAGTGACATTACCATGAACTGGACTTCCCTCCAAATTTTATGAAAAGACTAGAAGAAATCTGGTCAGGCAGGCTGCCAAGAGACCTACAGCAACATTAAAAGAGCTGCAGGAATATCTGGCAAGTGCTGGCTGTATGGCAACAATCTCCCGTATTCTTCATATGTCTGGGTTATGGTGTATAGTGCAAGAAGGAAGCTTACAAAGAAAAACATCTAAGCCTGGCTGCATTTTGCAAAAACACATCTGAAGTCTCCCAAAAGCATGTGGGAAAATGTGTTGTGGTCTAATGAAACCACGGTTGAACTTTTTGCCCATAATTCCAAAAGATATGTTTGGTGTAAAAACACTGCACATCACCATAAGAACACCATACCCACAGTGAAGCATGGTGGTGGCAGCAATCATGCTTTGGGTCTGTCTTTTATTTAGCTGGAACACAAACCTTAAGTTGGAGGGACTTATGAACAATTCCAAATACCAGTCAATATTTGCACAAAACCTCAGGCTTCTGCTAGACAGCTGAACATTTAAAGGGGAACTTCATGAGAATGACCCAAAGCATACATCCAAGTCAACATAGGAATGGCTTCACCAGAAGAAGATTAACGTTTTTAGGAATGGCCCAGGCCAGAGCACAGATCTGAATCTGATTTGAAAATCTGTGGTGTGATCTGAAGATGGTTGTGCACAGGAGATGCCCATGCAATCCTGACAGATTAGAACTGGTTTTTGCAAAGAGTGGGCAAAGAGTGGGCAAATATTGCCAAGTCAAGATGGACTCCGACCCAAAAAGACTGAGTGCTGTAATAAAATCAAAAGGTGCTTCAAAAAGTATTAGTTTATGGATGTGCACACTTATGCAACCATATTTTATTTTTACTTCTCTCCACCTAAAAGCTTTTAGTTCGTTGGTCAACTGCATTGTACAGTTTTTATTTTTATAGGTCACATTAACCACTTAACGCCAGCCGCATGTATATGTACGTCCACAGAATGGCACGTACAGGCAGATGGGCGTACTGGTACGTGCCTGCCTTCCTGCGGGTCGGGGGTCCGATCGGGACCCCTTCCGCTACATGCAGCGGTCGGTAAGTGTCTGGGAGCGATCCAGGATGAGGGGGCGACTGTTCGCTCCCAGGGAATCGGCTTCCCTCCCGCTCTGCCCGCCCTCTGCCTGTGTAATGTAAACACAGGCAGAGGAAGTGATGTCACCTCTCCTCTCTGCGGTATTTTCGATCCGGCGAGAGGAGAGAAGACATCACATAGTAAGTCGCACCAACAGCACACTGACACCATACACATAGGCACATTCACCCCCCCCCCCCCCAGCCCCCTGTCACAGTGTCACTGATTGCAGTGATCATATATTTACTGATCACTGCATTTAGTGTCAGTGTGACAGGCAGTTAGTGTTAAATCCAGGTTAGCCCCCTACCCCCCCTAATAAAGATTTAACCCCCTGATTACCGCCCTAGTTAACCCTTTCACCCCCTATTGCCAGTGTCACTAAGCGATCGGTTTTCTGATAGCTGTATTGGTGTCACTGTTGCCGCTAGGTAGCTTTTTTTTTTTTTTTTTTTTTTTTTACTAAAGGCATGTGGCTGAATACATTTTGGCCTAAATGTTTGACAAAAATTGTGTTTATTCGATTTTTCTTATAACAAAAAGTAGAAAATATAATTTTTTTTCAAAAATTTCGGTCTTTTTTCGTTTATATCGCAAAAAAATAAAAATCGCAGAGACAATCAAATACCATCAAAAGAAAGCTCTATTTGTGGAAAGAAAAGGATGCGAATTTTGTTTGGGAGCCACGTCGCACGACCGCGCAATTGTCTGTTAAAGCGACGCAGTGCCGAATTGTAAAAAACCTTTGGGCATTTAGCAGCATATTGGTCCGGGGCTTAAGTGGTTAAAAAGGTGGATAAAGTTCTGAAATGATTTATCTTTGTCTCAATATTTTTTTTTTTTTTTTTAATTTATAATCAAATAACTGTTTTATTGAAAGTCAAAGAAAGCTTACAACGTGTTGTAACAAAAGATTCAGCATAAGGAGGGAAGGTATTCGTCCACCCATAGTACGGTTAACTAGAAAATAAACTATGTGGGCCAGCTTCTCACTCCAGTACAATAATTAATATCGACTTAGGGTCAAAGAAGCCATAATATAGCAACTGACAACAATACCCTGTCCAAAGCTAAGCACGAGTGAAGCTACAAAAATGCTCCCAATAGAAGGGAGACGGAAAGAAGTAAAGGAGGTGAAAAGGAAGAAGGGGTAGAGAAATAAAAGGAGAGGAAGGTCATCGAGTGAGCTTGTGTACCTGATCACTGCGGGTCCTCCCGGCGGTGCCATGGCTCCCAAACAGCATCATGGGCCTCCAATCTGTCCTGTATACGAGCAGTCATTCTCTCCATGTCTCAATATTTTTACATCACAGAAAGCTGACATTTTTTGTTTTAACCAATTAAGGACCGCCTCCTGCACATATACGTCAGCAGAATGGCACGGCTGGGCACAAGCACGTACAGGTATGTCCTCTTTAAGTGCCCAGCCGTGGCGGGACCCGTGGACCCGATCGCCACTGGAGTCCCGCGATCGGTCCCCGGAGCTGAAGAACGGGGAGAGCTGTGTGTAAACACAGCTTCCCCGTTCTTCACTGTGGCGCTGTCATTGATCGTGTGTTCCCTAATATAGGGAAACACAATCAATGACGTTACACCTACAGCCACACCCCCCTACAGTTAGAAACACAGATGAGGTCACACTTAACCCCTTCAGCGCTCCCTTGTGGTTAACTCCCAATCTGCAATTGTAATTTTCACAATAAACAATCCATTTTTAATGCATTTTTTGCTGTGAAAATGACAGTGGTCCCAAAAATGTGTCAAAATTGTCCGAAGTGTCCGCCATAATGTCGCAGTCACAAAAAAAAAAAAAACGCTGATCGCCGCCATTAGTAGTAAAACCTTCTTTTTTTTTTTTATAAAAATGCAATAAAACTCTCCCCTATTTTGTAAATGCTATAAATTTGGCGCAAAGCAATATTTTTGTTTATAGCGCAAAAAATTCTGTGAATGTCCTTGAGTGGCCCAGGCAGAGCCCAGACTTGAACCCTATTGAACATCTCTGCAGAGATCTGAAAAAGGCTGTGCAACCAACTATACCCATCCTACCTGATGGCGCTTGAGAGGTCCTGCAAAGAAGAATGGGAGAAACTGTCCAAAAATTACCACGTGATCAGCTATTAGTCAATGACCGCTGATCACGTGATGTAAACGGAAGATTGGCAATTGTTTTTTTGTTTTTCTCCTCACACTAGCAGTGTGAGAACGTAAAGCTGGTCACTGGCTTCTGTGAAAGGGACATCGGTCCCGTAGAGGAAGAGCTATAGCCACTTCATCTGTGCCCACCAGTGCAGCCTATTGGTGTCATCTGCCAGTGCCCATCAGTGCAGCCTAATCAGCATACATCAATGAAGGCGAAAAACTCAGCAGTGATTAAATACCACCAAAAGAAAGCTCCATTTGTGGGGGAATTTTTTATTTTATTTGGGTATTGTGTTGCATGAACGCGCAATTGTCATTCAAAGTGTCACGGCGCTAAAAGCTGAAAATTGGTCTGAGCAGTAAGGGGGTTTAAGTGCCCAGTAAGCAAGTGGTTAAAAGTGACCTTTCCTTTTCAATCTGCAGCACTGTAATTTTCTGTAAAATGCAATATGGCTATCTGGAGGTGTTCTGTACACAGATGTTATTTCCTGCTTGTTTGGTTTAGCTTACTGATTTTCCCAGGAGTCTGCACTAAGTCACATTTTTGGCATCCCCCTATAACAAAAATTTAATTTTTGTGAGATGCTCAAAAAAAAAAAAGGGAAATTGCATCAAAAGGAATGAGAATTATGAAATCGCTCCCATGCACAGTAATTTGTCACATGAACACATACAATCGACAGCGATTTCTTCATAATAACAAAGCTTGTTAAAATGCTTGCAATGTACATTGATCACCCAGCGGGGAATGTTTTTAGCACAAACATGGCTCTTTAAAACCCTTTTTGGTGTTTATCAGTATCTATTACAAAAGAAAAATACATTTTTAACTTTTTCTTTTGTCTTTACCTTTTCAGGAAGAAGAACGCTTGTCTATTCACAACTTTAGGTTTGTTTTATAGCTTTTTGTAATCTATTTTTAGACTGAAAGGAAATTGTATAAATTGTAAAAAATCATGAGGGACCTTTGGACACTATAGTCGGTTGTCTGCTTCCTTCCCCAGGTCTGTCAACGCTGTACTCCATGCTTTTTTTTTTTTTAATCCTTGATCGTAATGTCTCTTTCTATTGTGTAACAGTATGTGGATAATGTAGGGGGCACACTACAGGTCAAGGCTACTTTTGTTCACATGTTTATTACATGTTTTAAAGTGGTTGTAAAGGCAGAATTTTTTTTTTTTTTAATCTAAATGCATTCAGATAAAAACCTGTGTGCAGCAGCCCCCCTAATACTTACCTGCGGTCCATCTAGATCAGGAGTCTCAAACTGGCAGCCCTACAGCTGTTACAACTACAAAACCCATCATGTTTATGCCTGACTGAGTCATGCTTGTAACTGTCAGCCTTGCAATGCCTCATGGGACTTGTAGCTTTGCAACAGCTGGAGGGCCGCCCGTTTGAGACCCCTGATCTAGATCAGCAATGTTTCAGGAGAGATGTCCGGGACTCCGCTCCTTATTTGGTGAGACAGCAGCACCATTGGCTCCTGCTGCTTTCAATTAGTCAGTGAGCCAATGAAGAAAGAAAGGAGGCCGGATGAAGGCTCAATGTCTGAATGGACACTGGGGGCTGCAGCTCGGGTGCCCCCATGTCGGGCTGCTTGCTGTGGGGGCACTCAACAGGAGTGAAGGGCCAGGAGCACTGAAGTGGGACCCGAAAAGAGGAGGATCAGGGCTGCTCTGTGCAAAACCACTGCAAAGAGCAGGCATGTATAAAATGTTATTTTTAACAAAATAAATTAGACTTTGTTAAAGTGATTGTAAAGCCCCACTTTTTTTTTTCTAAATCCCTACAATCTTACCTGTCCTCTGTTTGTTTGTTTGAGGGTTATTCATACAGCTACATTTTTTATTTTATTTTAGAAACGGCAGCAATATGTTTTCTGTATGATTCTTTTGTTTTGGTGTGGCAACAGTCTCTTCCTTCACACTGCTTCAGATTTTGATATTGTGCTGCTGAGGATGATAAAATGTTGTACAAATCATTATACTTTGGGACCCTTCATATCTGAGCAGGGGGCATTGAATGAAATGGAGCATGTCAAAACGCTATTCCTAAATACCATGGTTTAAAAAAAAAAAATTAAATCCACTACCAAAGTTTAGGGAGTGTGGTAGTTAATGTGTGGCGTATCGTGCTAGCAAAAATGCTCCTTGGATTACGTTTTTTGGGGTGGGGTCTATTTTGATTGTTGTATTTCAAATAATTGGGCCATCTAAATACAATGCACGTTATTGTATGTGTACAGTGCACCACATTGTACCTCTCTGATGTGACTTAAATTATCATTTCATCTTTCGTACTGTGACACATTGGATAATTTCAGTTGAGTTCTCATAAATGAGGCTGAATTCTAATGATTTGGGCTTCATGTACATTGGTCATTTTTACAACCTCTCCTGAACGATTTAACTTGACAGATAGTAACCAGTGTTTACATGCCGCGTTTGCATTTTAGAAGCATTTAAAGAAAAAAAAAATTATCAAAGTAATTTGCTTTGAAAGAAAAAACACCAATTAACTACATACTTTCCATAGCAGAGATTAGTTATTGCAAGAAGTTTGATAGAAGGCAAGGAAGTAACACAAACAAAGAAAAAAATTCCAGCTCAACTTACTAGCCAGCCTGCAACAAACCAAATTGTCCTAACAGCTCAGGTTAATAACAGAAGTTAAAAACTGTTCCTGAATGCATTACAGTTTAACATTGCCATAACTATGGTCCATAACTATGGTCTCTGTAATTACCACGTGCTGTTCGAAAATAAAGTATTGGGAAAAAAAAAAAAGTTGAGGGTCGCACTGCACAACTTTGCTGCCATTGTGCTATTTGCTGGGTGTCCAGTACACCCCTGTGCATTTTTAAGGAGGAGTAGGCTCCCTCCAGGAAAACCTGCCCTCAATCTATCCATCACTATATACAGTTGTTCTCATAAGTTTACATACCCTGCAGAATATATGATTTCTTGGCCATTTTTCAACTTGGCAGACCCATTAAACAATGAGTGGTAGTACATATCTGAATGAATTTACCTTTGCTAATGATTTCAATCTCGGAACAATCCAGCTATAAATTAAGTCTACCATGGGAATGACCCATTTTCATAATGTAAAGTTATGCGCACCCTGGCAGAATTAGTTTTCTTGCCCATTTTTCAGAGAATATGAATGATAACACACAAATGGTTTCACTCATGGTTCCTTCGCTCAACTAGGGGAGGTTTCCTCTCACTTCTGGTTTTGGTAACCACTGTCATAGACTAGGAAGTGAGGGGGAATCTTTCCAGGGGAAATGCAGACAGCCTCAAAAACCTGACGAATTTATACCCTTTTCTGTCCAAAACCACAAAGAAAAAGTTAGGTTAAAGTTCCAACATAATGGTATTTTTAGATGATTTGCTTTTGTTAAAATATAAAACCTAATTACCGTATTTTCATTATTTTGTAGCATACTGTTGAATAATGACATTTTTCATACATGTCTCCTGGCCTGTGCTGTGGAAGTTGTCATGGCTGCTTATGGAGGTAAGGAAAATATTGGAAAATCTGCCTTTGCTAGTGTTCCTAGGATACGTGTTTTATGATTTGTGAGTTATTTTCCCCCCAATACTTTGGAAATTCCATTTTTTTTTAAATGATTTAACATACAAGAGTTGTTTTTTTTTCTTTATGAGAAAGTAGATGAAAAATGAACAAATGAACAAAACCTATCCTTCTAAAGTGTGTGTGCTTGCCTTAATCCCAAGCACTTAGTATGATTTTTGTCTGCTTCCTGATTCATTTGCTATTTGGTTGAGTCATTTCTGACAGGTTGTGCAGACTCTAAGCAATGATGGGGAGTAGGCGAAGGGGGGCTCTAGCATTTGATTGACAGCCTCATCTGTGAATGCTTTTCTGCATAGAGAGGGTGGGTCAATTCTCTTCCACTCAGGTCTGAGTTATCTCGGCTGTCCACTGTGAGCTGTGCAGCGTGTGATGCCAGATCCCTGCCCCTTTAAACAGCTGTAGAGAAGAGATGGCGACTTATTAATGAGTACACCTTACGTAGGAGGATTTGTTTAATCTGTGTATTACCTGAGGTATATGTAAAGGTTTTCAACCACTTGAAGCATAATGTTTTAGCCATACCATAGACAAATGCGTTTACACATTTATGAAAAACATTTCCAGGCTCAAAAGCTATTTATTCCAAAAGGAAGCATTAAATGAATCTTGAAGCATAGAGCTAATGAAGGTATTTTTATTGTCATTTGTTGAACAAATTAATCTAAAAAGATATATTAAATGATAATAACCGATTCCCTGCTTTCATTTTGAAAACTGCAGCGATGGTTTCCTTCCTTTTGACTAATGTAAAACTCAGAAAATGTCTATTGTGCATACACTGAATGTTCAGAGGATTGAAAAGATGGTTTAATGTGCCATACACTTGGCAATCATATCAAATTTATCCAATTTCCTACAGTCGTATTTTTCCATTAGGGCAGATTGAAATCATTAAGATTACAACATTCGTTTGATTTAAAATCGATCAATGACATTTTATGAATTTTTTTATAATTCATGAATCCGATCGTGTTACCTGATTCTGTGAGTAATCGGATTAAGAGTAGGGCCACCACAAGTCTTCTCTGGAAGAATTTCCAGTTGGATTGTTTAAGCGGTAGTAAACTGCTGAAACCCCCCCCCCCCCCCCCGCAAGACAATGGCATAATGTGCTAGAAGCTCTGACGCTCATGCGCAATACGCCGGACCTTCAGAGCGCATGCGTCGCTGACTGACGTCAGCAGCTGCATGAAGGGTAAATATCTCCTAAATGGTGCACGTTTTAGGAAATATTCATTTTGCCTACAGGTAAGCCTTATTATAGGTGAGGGGTGGGAGGGCAGGATCTGAGGGGTGGGAGACTCCCTGTTCACACTGGTAAGCATATTTAACTGGGTAGTACTAAATTCTAATTGTGATCCATTCAATCCTGCCCAACAGCAGCAAAGCTAGCTTTCAGAACAGGCTGTTTATGAAGGAGTTTCCTATGTGGTTTTGTATAATGCTATGATCTGTGATGCAGGTGTTGGGCGATTTTGGACTCTTCCTTCAGGTGTGACTGGGCGAGACTGAATGCTAATTAGGATTTATTCAATCCCACACACCATCAGAGCTGTGAAGGTAGTTACATCGATTGCACAGTCTGAAACGCTACAGAGGTGTTTTCTAGGCTGGAGCATGAAGTGGCTGGAAGGCCCTCGGCCTACACCAGACTAGACAGACTGTCACATGTACAAAGCCACAACTAACCCTGGAATATCAGGGGATCTGCAGACAACAGAGCAACATGGTACAGAGATATGAACTAGGCTGGGACTGTTTATTCCATTCAGTTCTTGTGAAAAGAAAATTGTAGTTTTAGCTTTAAGTGTGTTATTTAATCATTCCAGTGCAATAACGTGTAAGGAAATCTCTATTGTTAGAAATGGGCTACTCCTGTGGACCATCTTCTGAAATGTCTGCTTGTTTGGCTGTCTCTGGCCTGGCACAAGTATGCAGTAGGTGTAGTCAATGTTTCTGTTTCCCATATTTTTTCATCATTTAGTATTTCAGCCAAGTAATTAGAATGATCTACTCCTCGTCCAGGACAGGTTTGCTTAAAGCCTTCTCCTTGCATTGTTTTTGACTCGTTGTGGTAGAGTATTTTGTATGTTAACATGCTTTGTGTTAAAGTGGTTGTAAAGGCAGAAGTTTTTATTTTTTTTTATTTTTTTCTATCCTAATGCATTGTATGCATTAAGATATAAAAAGCCTTTTATGTGCAGCAGCACCCCTAATACTTGCTTGAGCCCATCTCGATCCAGCGATGTTGCACAAGAGACTTGGCTGTCTGGGACTCTCCCTCATTGTCTGAGACAGCAGTGAAGCGCCATCGGCTCCCACTGCTTTCAATTAAATTCAGTGAGCCAATGAGGAGAGAGGGATGGGGCCGGGCCGTGGCTCCTTGTCTGAGTGGAGACACAGAGCTGTGGCTCGGCTTGGGTGCATCCATAGCAAGCTGCTTGCTGTGGCGGCACTCAACGGTAGGGAGGGGCCAGGAGCGCCTACGATGTATCGGAGAATAGGAGCATCTGGGCTGCTCTGCACAGAGCAGGTAAGGTATACCAAGTTTGTTATTTAAAAAATAAAAAATAAAAGACTTCAGTTTTACCCGTTTTTTTTAGTTTATTAAAAGTCAGCAGCTACAAAAAGTGTAGCTGCTGACTTTTAATAAGCAGACACACGTCTGTCCCACTGTCCAGTGATACGGACGCCCGGAGCCTCGCTCCTCCATAGCAACTGTGGGCACCCGGCCGTGACAGCTTGTGGCTTTACAGCCGGGCGTCCACTGCGCATGCGCGAGTCACGCTGCGCTCCGCTTTTGACCAGGCAATCTTCTGGGACCTGTGACTTGTTCCAGAAGATTGCAGGGAGGGAGGGGCCAACTAGGGGGAGATGAGGAGTCGCCTAGGCGGCTGAGAGAAAGGAGGAAGTGGGACAGGAAGTCCCTCTCAAAAAAAAATAAAAAAAATTAATAAAATTACATGCCAATGTGGCATGTGAGGGGGCAAGGAGTTCTTAAAGCAGAAGTTCCACTTTTGGGTGGAATGCCACTTTAAGGAAATTTGTTAATATCAAAATGGCTGCCTATTAGACTTGCCTACACCACAATGCATGGCTGGATGTGAGAGGATATCTCCTCACTGGAGACGGTGACAAAAAAGAAACCTTTTCGTTTTGCATAGTATTGGACTTTCACTTGATGTAAAGTTTTTATTTTATTTTGGCTGGGCTATTTTTTTTAATTGTCTGTCTAATTCCGGTAGATCATAAAAAAATTACTGTTTACATAAGCGTTGTACCTAGATATTTTGTTCATCAACGGTTATCTGTTAACTCTCTATTTTCTGTTTACTAGGAAATTCCTTTCAGACTCAGTCCCAGGCAGAAACAGCCGTGTCCTTTCCATGGATTCTTAATGTCTTTGAGCAGAAAGCAATTGACTTTTATAAAGTAATTGAGAGCTTTATTAGAGCTGAACCAAGTCTAACAAAACATATGATCAAACACCTCGAGCGCTGTGAACACATGATTATGGAAAGTTTGGCCTGGCAATCGGTGAGTGATTTAAAGACCAAAAATGGGTTAAAGTGTGTTTTTTTTTTTTTTTTTGTTTTATTGACTGTGGGCAAAAAAAATTGTTACAATTAAATTTCTCTTTCCAGTAGTACCGGAGAAAGGGGCCCTGTGGTCTAAAATTGCTAAACTTCATTGCTGAACAGTAGTAATAGGTCTTCTAGAGTTTTGTTTACGCCTAAATGTAGAAGAGTGAAGCAATTGAGGGTTTGTTTTTTGTCATCTCTTACTAGTTGAAAGATTTTCTGTCTGAGGCTCTTCGACAGCCTTTCTTTTGCCATTTTATCCTGACCCCGAAGTGAAATCTTAAAGTATAGCCAACACTCTTATGGAAGTTGAATTCCACTTTTAGCTGCAATGGCAGCCCCATATTTTTGTCTTGAGAGGTTCCTGTTGCACGAAAGTTGTCATCTTTTAGGTGAAGTTGAAACAACGTTCAAATATTTTTATTCCTGCACGTTAATGTCTGAGCTATCGGCTTAGTCACCTGTAAATCATTTTGTGGTTTCTGAATGATTATTTTAGTTGGCCAGCATTTTATGTTTGGCTCTAAATAAGCACTACATTGTCACATTTTGGTTTTAGGATTGCAATTCTTTCCTGTTGGTGATTATAATTTCTGCATTGTATATTGTTATTGGAGTGTTAAGCCTACATTGTTTTATACAGTATAGCGCAATTTCTGAGCAATGTGTTTAGATTTGGTATTGCAGTGTTCACCTTAAAGCATGCTATAATGCCTCTTTCAAACATATATTTATATTGGGCTATCTGTATGTCAAAAGAAAACCCTGAAACTTTATTTCCTCTTAAAACTGGTGGAAACGACACTTTAACACAACAATAAAAAACAAAAAAGAAAATAGACTGCTGCACACCCTTAAGAGTTAACTACAACATTTTTTTATTATTAGAATAAATATCAAAAAAGAACACATGTATGTCAGGTATAAAAACTCAGGTCCACGGAAACGACACTTCTGGCAAGATCAACAGTTATTTCTTGGTTGCACAGGACAGGACACGGGATCTTTAGTTTTTAACCAAGTTTTGACTGGATACAGGTGAAAAAAGTACCTCCCACTTTATTTGCTCCAGTGGTAGTCCATCTTTACAGGGCCCCAGTGCCTTCTGTTCAAGATAGTTGCCCCCAATTACCTGCCTTCCTCTGGGAAATCTGCTGGCCTTTCAGCCACTTGGCCTGCCTTTTAATTTTAGGGAGGAGTTTTCTGCCACAATGTTTACTTTTGTAGACAGAATTTTGGTCCTCTTTGGAGGTCCAAGAGGGTCACAAGCAAGCCCCATCTGTTTTTCCTCTTGGGTCTGGCTCGATTTTATTTTTCCTTGCCTGCAGACACAGATGAGAAAGCTCTCTTGTTCTCCTTCTGAGGAATTGGATCAGGATTAGTCGCTTTTGGCTCAATTGTCGTCCAAGCTTCAGAATACTGTTGCTACCATTTTTAATGCGGTATGCTCTTTCGCTTTAGAGTCTGCTCAACCCAGATTCTCCCACGTGGGTTCTCTATAATTGCTCAAGCCCACCTAAGAGCTTCCCAGGCCACTTTCTGTTAGAACCCATTTCTTTATCGTACATCACGGGACACAGAGCGGCAATCCATTACTATGTGGGTTATAGAGTCTACCTTCAGGTGTGGACACTGGTGTAATTAACTACACAGGAAGTTCCCTCCCTATATAACCCCTCCCATACTGGGAGCTCCTCAGTTTTTTCATCAGTGTCTAAGGTGTTGGTCACGAGTGAACATGTGCTCTTAGGAGCTCCACTGGAGGGATCCATGCTGGATGTAAAAAACCTCCATAAATCCAGATCCGTCCAAGGTGCTTCATAGCCAAAGTGGACGGTACCCGGGCCTCGGTACGAAGAACAAGGTTTAGCCTATAATGCCTCTCTGCGGAGGGCTGGATCCTGGGTTCCAGAACTTTGTGCCTTCTAAGGACCAAATGTTTTTTCTGCTGCCAGGATGCTATATAGGTCCAGGGGAGTTGGTGTTCCTGCCATGGACCCCGGTCCCTGAAGGTCTAGGACAATACCCACGGTGAAGGGGGAAGATTGGGCCTCTTGCTTGGCAATACCCTGCAGCGTGGAGAAGGTAAGAGGAGGGCCTACGGGACTTGGTTAGACAGTAGGTCCTCCGTGGGGGACTTGGGTCTCGCCTATATTATGCTTCTATGCATGGGCAATGTAAAGCACTATGTCTTCTGAGACAGGATGGCTCAGGGCACCCATATACCTCCCCTAGCCGGCATGCAGCCTGACCCACCATGTCTGTTAGACAGGATGGCTGCAGTACCTATATATCTCCCCTTGAAGGGGCCGGTACTTAAATAAAAAAAAAAAAAAAAAATATGCCCTTAATCCTATACAAAGGATTGTCTTCCGTGAGTAGTTGCAAGTCTTATCTGTGTTTCCACTACTATGGGCAGTAGAAGACATGCCTGATGTTTTTGCTTACCATGCTTTCCAGAAAACGGAAGCTTAAGTGTTAGCTGATCTATTGTGTCCCACTTCCTCCGCTTCAGGCTCTACCATGTTGCACGTGCTCACCGGCTCAGTGCAGTCGCAGAGAAGGCTCTTCAAAGGGCCTGGACGTCAGAGCTCTGTAAAGCTAGGGGGACACAAACGTAAGCACCTTGTGTGAGTTGGATACAGATTCATCTAAGACGCCTACTCGCATCTAGCTGTGCAGATTAGCAGGCATTGTGTCAGACTAAATTCAGCTATTTGATGCGCCTGGGTTAAGTGCCTCTGCTTTAGCTTAGGACTTGGTCTCCCCATTGAATAAGGTCAGGGGTAGGAATATAAAGAGGGATCGCCACCTGAACCTGGTGGACCCTTATTCTCCTCTGAAGAGACTTAAACAGCTCATAGATTGAGCCATCAGACCTGTCAGGCAATGCAGCCTTCCCCCAACATTGCAATCACTCTGCATGTGTTTTGTGTTTTGCAAGAAAAAAAAAAAAAAGGGGGGGGGGTGTTCCCCTTTTCCTGCTTTAATCCTGAAACAAAGGGATTAGAAAGCTTGGGGATAAAAGTTTCACTGTCAGAGGACAGGAGACAGGAGCTGCAGCCCAACAAGGAGAAGCTATCAAAAGCCCTACAGGTTCTGATTACACCTCTATCTTCTCCTTAGAGTGTAAAGAGAGGTTTTCCTATAGGTGGCTAGTAAGACCTCCATATAATCCTCAGCCTGGTGTCGGCTTCAGGCTAACCAAATGCATCGGAGGGATGCACAGTTGCGGGCACACATTGCTAATGTCTCTTAATTGAGGAAACACACATCTGCAGAGGATAATTTCCTCTTTACCAGTCCGCATGTTGCATAACATACATGAGTTTGGAATGCATGTGGGATAAAAACAAGTAACAGAGCAGATTCTATTGTGGATCGCATAAACATACATGTTTCTGTCTATATGGTGCTGCATGTTTCCACAAAAGAGGTCGCATAAAAGATGCTTGTAATGCTGAATCGCATAAAGACGTTTGTAGGCATAAAAATGCTGAATCACACATGATTACCTGATCACCCAAGTCCTTGTTTCCCCCAAGGATGTTTGGTTACACAGAAGAGGTTTGTTTCCACAGAAAGGCCTAAAATCGCATAAAGTTGCTTGGATGCAAAAAAGATGCTGGATCACACATGGTTAACTGATCATCAGCGTCCTGGATTACCCAAGGATGTTTGGTCACACAAATAGGCTTGTTTCCACAAAGGTACCTAAAGTCGCATAAAGATGCTTGTATGCATAAAAATGCTGAATCGCATAAAGGATGCTTGTATGCATAAAAAGGTTGAATCACACAGGATTACATGATCACCCAAGTCCTTGATTCCCCAAGGATATTTGGTCACGCAAAGAGGCTTGTTCCCACAGAAATGCCTAGAATCGCATAAAGAGGCCTGAAGGTATAAACATGCTGAATCACACAGGATTACATGATCACCCAAGTCCTTGATTCCCCAAGGATATTTGGTCACGCAAAGAGGCTTGTTCCCACAGAAATGCCTAGAATCGCATAAAGAGGCCTGAAGGCATAAAAATGCTGAATCACACAGGATTACCCGATCACCCAAGTCCTGGATTACTCAAGGCCTAAAGGGATCGCTTAAAGATGCTTGAATGCAAAAAGAAGCTGGATCACACATGGTTGTTGGATCAACAGAGTCCTGGATTACCCAGGGATACTTGATCACATAGAGAGGCTTGTTTCACAGAAATGCCTAAAGTCGCATTAAGATGCTTGGGTGCATAAGGATGTTGGAACGCACAGGGGTGCTTGGTCACACAAGGGTTCTTGTCCGCACAGTAGTGCTTAAAATGCATAAGATGTTGATCGCATGGAAGATGCTGAATCCCATGCATGGTTACTTTAAAGTTGCACATGGTGGCTTAATTAAGCAATAAAGGATGCCTTGTGTTTGCATAGAGATACGTGTCTGCATGGGTTCATGTTGCACATTGTTGCATAACACGTTTATAGCACATGCTTGCTTGCAAGGATGTTCGTTCCAGAGCACACATGCTATATGCATGTTTGGCGTGAGACATATTTATATGATTTCATGCTTCCATGAACACACACTGCCATCTACACACGCCTCCATTGAGGCATATGGCTTTAACACTTGCCAAATACACATATGGGGAGCCAGTTGCATATGTGTTTATTTACTTGGGACTGCAGAGGTTGTCTGCGTTGTGCAGGGGAACAGCACTATCTCCAGTTGGTGGTCTTGCCCTTTTGGGTTAGCCTTCGTGTCTGGGTTGTCAGGGTGCTAGGGCCCGCCTCAATCAGGTCTGTAGGCCCAGGGTATAGCAGTAATGGCATACGGAAGCAGACTCCTGCTGATGGATCAGTCAGCAGCATGGCTGGACCTAAGGGTGTCCAGCATGGTCAGGTATCTGGATCTCCTGGGTTAGGATTCCAGTCTAAAGATACATTCTTCATTGAAAAGAAGCTGGGTATGTTTTGCACCAGGAGAGTACTTTTGGCCTAAGACAAGACCATCGCTATAAGAAAGCTGGTCTAGGTGGTTACGGCAAGGAACAGTTCCTTACTTTTGGCCTTCTGCTTAAGGCACTAGGGAAGATGCTGCCTCATTCAAGACAGTTCCCTATACTTTTATTCAGGACTGTTATAAACAGTATGGTGTTGGCCTAGAAGGAGTGGATCTTGACCTAGCATTATCCAAAGAACCGGTCCCAGAGATAGGCTGGAATTCCTCTTGGTGGTTCTTAACTAAAGGGTTTGCCAGGTCAGGAAGAGACCTTGGCCCAGGGGAAGTAGTCGAGCTCCAAGGGAGCCTTATCTGTCAGCTAGAGCTACCGATGGAGCATCTGGCTTAGGGGCCTGAACGTTCAGGGGCTGGTTGGTTCGGTCAGAGTTCAATCAGACTATACCATATTAAGTGATTTACTTAATTTACCAAGGAGGAGCTTGTGCCTTGCCTATTGACATTCGTCATTTCATGAAATGCAGAATTGGCAGGCGATTCGCTGTAGCCGTAAACAAGTGTCTCCAGGAGAAGGACCTCTACACCCCGACTGTTTTCCTGACCAAGGGCCACAGAAATAGTACCCTGTACATAAGATGTATTGGCGTCCAGGCTCAACAAGAAATTGAACAGCTTGAGGTCAAGGACAAGGGATCCACCCGCATGCGGGGCAGATGTGTTAGTAATCTGGTGGGACCAGTGGTCACTGGTTATGTCTCTCCCCCCAGTGCCGCGGCGTTTGTGGCTTCCATGCAACATTAGAGGATGGCGGAAGCTGGCCTGATTACTCCGGCATAGCCCTGACGACCTTTTCTGTGCAGGGACAGTAGGGGTGGTAGTAGAGGACCCACGGTCCCTTACATCTTGTCCAGGCCTACTTCGAAGGGGGTATTACATCCTGTCGTGCAACAGGTGAATTAATGGTCTGGCTATTTTAGCCCACATTCTTCAGGATCAGGGTTTTTAGAATCAACGGCACTTCCTTGATTCATACAGGAAGGCTGGCCTCCAGGACCAGATATCCCAAGATCGGGAGAGCCCATGTTCCTGGTATGAAACAGATGGTGGCATCCTTGGAAGTTTGTCAAAGATAAAATTCCTGCCTTCCTGCATTTGGAAAGGAGACGGAGCCAGCCTTAAGTTACATCAAGGATCCGATCTCGGCCTTGCCTCCAAAGGTCGCTTGCTTCACACTCTTTGTTCCGAGCCATTATACAAGGGGTGACGCGCATAAGTCCACCAGTTTAGTCGCCCTTGTGCTTGGAGGATTGGCTCTAGTTTTGTCGGCTCTGTGGGCCGATGCACCATATTTCCCTTCAGCCTTTAACAAGGGAATTGGTGTTCTTGGTTGTGGTAGCCTCCAATAGAGTTTCAGTATTGGCAACCTCTTGGTATAAAACCATACTTATTCTTACTAGTAGGGTGATGTTAATCCTCACCCAGCCTTATTTACTAGAAGGATCTAGTGTTCATTTGAATCTAGATATTCTTACCTCCCCCTTTTTCAAAACCTTGTTTTCGGAAGGAAAGGTTATTGCTTTCTCTCAGTAGAGATGAGAGCAGTTAAGTATCTATCTGAAGGTTCAGATATAGAAATCTGAAGTTTTTATTGTGCTGCCAGAAGACCCTATATGTGGGCAGGCAGTGTTCAGTTCAGCTATTAAAATGGTTACACTCTCTCCTTTGGAGTAGAAGGGTCAAGGCCTATCTGAAGCGGCTGCTCGGATACGGAAAGCTGATGTTATTGCGCTACCAGGAGGCCCCAGGAAGGGGCAGGCAGCGTCTAAAATCAACTGTTTTCAAGATTGATTCATCAGGGTATTATTCAGGCTTGTGGTTCGGAGAGTGGGACTCCCCCTGTTTCTTGGGGGGGGGGGGGGGGTGCTCCGTACCAGGATAGTAAGCGCTTTATGCGTGATGCTTTACCGAGCCTTTATGACGCAGATTTTCAGGGCCGCAACTTGGCGTCTGTGCTTAGGTTCACTGATTCTTGTCAGATGTACATAGGAGGATGCAGCTTTTTGGCGCAGTATGCATCTGGCAGCATTATAGATCCTCACATCTGATGGCGGCCTGCGTTGTTTGTGTCTCCCTCCCCTCAGTAAGCATTGCTTTCGAACATCCCACATAGTAATGGATTGCCGCTCTGTGTCCCGTGATGTACGATAAAGAAAATAGGATTTTTATGACAGCTTACCTGTAAAATCCTTTTCTTGGAGTACATCACGGGACACAGAGCTCCCGCCCCTCTTGTTTGGGGATATTGGGACACTTATTGCTTTGCTACAAAAACTGAGGAGCTCCCAGTATGGGAGGGGTTATATAGGGAGGGAACTTCCTGTGTAGTTAATTACACCAGTGTCCACACCTGAAGGTAGACTCTATAACCCACATAGTAATGGATTGCCGCTCTGTGTCCCGTGATGTACTCCAAGAAAAGGATTTTACAGGTAAGCTGTCATAAAAATCCTATTTTTGTACGCTGACTGACTTCACCCTGAAAAGCTATTTGCTTCTCTAAAATATTTTGCTCAGCAATATCCTAAAAAACTGAAAAATGCTCATAGTAGACCCTTCCATCAATAATACTAATACTAACGGTCCCTGTAAAGGAGAACACTGTGTTAAAGGGCTGAGTGGGAAAAAAAGATGCTTTCTTGGCTGACCCTGCTATGAAATCTGCAGTCTTTCATTGTAGTTTCCTAGATCCTAAACTAAGAATATGGCCTCAAACCCTAACTCCACCTTAACTCATCCCTCTGTTTACCAACTAGTGCTTACATTGCTATTTAGTGCTTTGCCAGTTATGCTCTTCTCCGTCCATATGCATAGGATTCTGGTCCGCAAAGCTCACATGCAAGAAGCACTTGAGCGTCTGCTCTTTTAAGAAGAATTCCTGTTTGGTCGGTCTTTGGAAAAGAACATCAAAGAAATCACAGGGGGTATGAGTAAGTGTCTCCCGCAGAAAAAGAGGGCTTGTGCTTCTACCCTTGGTACTAGGAAAAACTCCTTTCTTTCCCTTAGGCCTTCAGATTCAACTCCAAGTCTTGAACATGTTTTTGTCAGATGTGGTCCTCCAAGCCCTCTTGTCAGTGTGGTAGAGATGTCTGTCAAGCAATATATCACACAGAACTGGCAGGTAGTGTGTGTGAGTCAGCGCTCACTGGCAGCTATGAGGTGGACCATAAGGCATCAATAACAGTGAGGAGAAAAAAAAACAAGATTTACACACAAAATGAATTGGGTAAGAATTGGTCCATACATTCCATAGTGGTAATGAATATCAAGGAGAAATCCGCAGGACGAATGGATCCACAGGTGGAAATGGTAATTCCCTCCAGACACAAACAAGAACTGCAGAAAGAGGGCATCTGGGTCAATGTGATTGTAAAATACAAGTAACATTTTATTCAGATAAAATTTGCATAAAAGGATCTTGCAAGCTGCACACAGGGTGGATGGGGATAAGCTCAGACCACCGTATGGAGGTATATAACCGGTGGCGCCTCCAACTCGCATCTGCTCTCCCAGAGCTAGCAAGAGACCAAATAAGGATGGGGGCAGGCCCCAAAGCGTTTCTGAGGCATTGGCTCCTTCAGGCAAAAACCTGTGTCTCGCCTTATGCTATAAAAGAGACCTTCCTAGTGTTAGTGCAGTGACCCCCTCAGCTTTTTTTTTATTTTTTTAGTTCAGCCTGCGGAGTTGAACAAAAAAAAAAACTCCCTGTCTACCTAATATTACATGATGAGGTTGTCACAATGCCTATTTTCTCTCTACATTGGTTTGCCCCTTCGATCTCAATCATGGCATTGCCCTTCCCTAATTATGTCCTGCTCTGAAATATCCCAAGGGAATTTCCTTGAGGGGTGGTGCATGCTGTGAGAGTCTACCTCTTAACAGACTCTTTTAGGCAATCTGATTGCTTCTGTTGCTTTTCAGAGGTTCCCGCAGGGGTTTCCTACTACTTGCTCCACCATTGCAAGGTGGATTAGATAAGTCATCATTTGAGTATATGGTCGAAAGAATTTGATTCTTACCTTCTCTGTTAAGGCGCCAGATCTGTTGGTGCTTCATGGTATTTTTTAGCGTTGGGCTTCCATTTTTCGGATTTGCAAGGCTGTCATCTGGTTTTTCTGTTCACATGTTTAAGTTCTGCCAGGTGGATGTTCAGGCCTCCTCTCATGCCAATTTCAAGTGCAAGGGGTTGCAAGCTGCTCTCTGAGCCTGTTTGACCTTTCTTCTTGACCTATTTGTTATGTGGGCCTTTTGTTATTTTCTGTTTTGCCCACCCCCTAAGTGCATTTAGACGTTCCATAGTTAGACCAAAGCTTGCATGTCCCCTACTGCAGTTTTTCTCAACTTTCCTTCAGTGGAGGCAAACTTTAAAATTATTATGGGCATTCTTGAGGCACCCATTCTAAAATGTAGCAAAACAAACACATAGTTGCACAATGAAAACCTGTGGCTTTGTGTAACTAAAAGGGAGGCTTTATCCATATGCTGGCTTGTATAAAATCTTTGGGCAATTTTTAAAGATTCTGCCAAGATACCTGGACACCCTAACTAAGGAAATAGGATACACATCAATTTATTAATTTATTGGCCATCAGTTTGACCCTAACAACTCCATAGAGGCAACTTTCTAATCTTAACCCTTTCACGCCTAAGTCCATTTTTGAAATTTTGTTGCTTACAAGTTAAAATCCCTTGCTTAGAACCCCCAAACATGTAATTATTTATTTATTTTTATAATAATTTAGCAGAGAACCTATAGAATAACATGGTGATTGTTGCAAGCTGTCTTTCTAACGCATTTTTTTGGGGGGAAAAATACACTTTCATTAATCAAACAAAAAAAAACACTAAATGGTAAGGTAAATACTGCGCTATTGAAAAAGGGAATACTGATGAAAGCCAAGCTGCGACACAAACATGTGAAGCCATGCAACAAGAATATGTAAAACTGTGAATAAAACAATATACAAGAAGCTGAAAATCAGTTGTGCAACAAAATACACAATGTATCCAGCTAAAATTTGCAATTGCTAAATGAAATCGCCTACATATACCACTAAACAGCTGTATGTATGCAAAAACCTAGGCGAATAAATTGAACCTGAAGATCCAAAATTCACACTAGCATGCACATACATACATGTGCTATTGTTGTATGAATACAAATTATGACGATAAAGAAAAATGTATATATTGAAAAATAAAAAAAATTCAAAAGTGAAATGAAAAACTGAAGTGGATATAGATAGTCCCCTAATAGCATAAAGTGTCCAAGGTATTGGGAAAGAGGGGGGGTGTGTGGATACGTTGAAGTTGTGATTAAAGTGTTAAGATACTTGTCCACCAACACCACAGATTAAACTTCTCCCTGTGATGAGCACCAGAGGCAATGGGTAACCTTACCGAATAGGATTGACCTCCACCAGTGGCAAGGTCGACAGAGCCTGCAGATACAACCCTCTGCGGGGTCTTGAGTCTGTCCCAGAACATCACAGCATTGAGATCCGAACACTCTCCTTGCTGTCGGTGTGTCTCTTCCGTCGGATGTAAAGACAGGGTCTCCTTGAGGATAGTACTCCTTCGATTGGAATACACTGAATGACTGAATCAAAAAAGACTCAAATAGTGTATTCCCTCAAAAAAACGCTTGTCCATTTATTCCAAGTTACAAAAATAAAAAATCGCCATTCAACATATTGTATCCCCCTAAGCTCAAAGCAAATGTATAGTAGCGCCCATATACGTATCAAACTATGGTTGCAGAAAAGGTTTTAATAAAAACCTCATAATAAAAAGATGACCACTGCAATCTATAGATATAAGGAGGTCAGCAGGGCCCAGAATAAAACTCCTGCCTGCACATATACTCCGTTATATACAATCCTAGAAAACTAATGTGATCTATATTGGGGGGGGGGGTAGATTCTGGACATTCAATTAGGACCTCTGCTTATACAAAATTTAGATATCATCATACACCCTTTAAAACGGAGGAAAAAAAAATATCACACAGCTATACCTTCCTAAAGTTGAGGAGGTCAGCACTTTTGCATTATCAATAAATTAATTTCTAGATCAACATTAAGGCCTAGGGGTCTAAGACATTTTACTCTGAATATCCAACTCATTTCGAGCTTGGATATAGCTCTCCTTTTAGGTCCCCCTCTCCAATGACTTTTAAGTTTGTCTATTGCAAGGAAAGATGTGCCTCTAGGGTCCCTGTTGTGAACCTCCCGGTAATGTCTGGACACTGAGTGTCCCTTAAGGTCCCTCCTAATATTGCCAATATGCTCATTAAGCCTCACCTGGAGGGGGCGTACAGTATGCCCACTGTACTGCAACGCACACGGGCAAATTAAGAGGTACACCACATGATTAGTGGAACATTTAATAAAATATTTCATGACAACGTTTTGTGAAGTACTATTAGAGACAAAACTGGTGGTCTTTCGTTCCCTGATGTGATTAATGCTGCAGACCGCACATCTCTTAGGCCCCTTTCACATTGAGGCGTTTTTCATGCGGTACAGCGCTAAAAATAGCGCTGCTATACCGCTTGAAAAATCATGCCCTGTAGTGTTCAATGTGAAAGCCCGAAGGCTTCCACACTGAAGCGGTGCACTAGCAGGAGCGCTCCAAAAGTCCTGCTAGCCGCATCTTTACCGCGGTATAGGAGCGGTGTGTTCACCGCTCCTATACCGCGCCTTCCCATTGAAATCAATGGGAAACCGCGGTAATACCGCCAGCAACGCTAGCGCCCGAATATCGCGGTGAATACGACGGTATATCGACGCTACAAATAGCGCGGCTATGCCGTCACCGTGGCTCCACGCCTCTCACTTTGACGATCGCAGCGATACCTCATGTGTGATTTGAACACCGTTTACATTTGTGCGCGTGACTTGCGTATGCGGTTTCAATAATTTTTTTATAATTGTTTTACGGTCTTAAAAAATAAAAATCGCATCACTTTTTTTTATTGCTGTCACAAGTAATGTAAACCTCCCTTGTGACAGTAATAGGCAGCATAGGTACTCTTTATAGAGGGATGCGGCTTTGGTCTGGTCTCGGCGGAATCACCGGCTGGGTGCTCGGGTCTCCCGGTCGGACTGGAGGCCCAGGAAGAGTGGCAAAAGGCAGCGGGAGGCGACGTCCCCTCCCTCTCCTTCGGGATAACAGCCGAGCTGCTTTTAGCTGCATTGGTGGTTATCTCTAAAGAGCCGACCACCCGCTCTAAAAAAAAAATCCCTGTATAACTCCTACTTCATGCCGAGGCCGCATATATACATAGGTCAGCAAGAAGGGGTTAAAGAGGAAGTGAAGTCCTGCTTTTCAATTGTACCTACAGGTAGGCTTACCTGTAGGTACTGCAAATATCTCCTAAACTTGCACCGTTTAGGAGATATTTACTATATACGCTGACGTCATCGGCACATGCGCTTTAAAAAAAATAACTGCCTGTGCCATGACCAGCGACTCCCACGTGCATGTGTGGAAGTAACGTCATGTCATTGCGGCTCTGGCCAATCACAGCGCTGGAGCCTGTGAACCCAGAAAAAACACTAGGGAAAATACTAGCTGTCTCAGCGTTGTGCTTGCGTCGTTGAGAGGGTTTCGTTGCAAGGTAAGTATTTCATAATGAGGCACATTATGCCTTTTGTCTTAAAGTGGTTGTAAGCCCCCAAAATGAAAAAGGAAAAAAGCATACCCTTCTATAGTGTTTTTTTAATATGGATTCTGCATGCTCTCTCCTTCTTCCTAAGCCATCTTCATCCTAATTGGCTATCTGGACACCAGGAAATGCCCCCCCCCCCCCCAAGCACACAGCAGGTGATTGACAGTCCCAGCTGTACAGGTTTTTCTGTGAGTGAGTGAGTGAGTGACTTGTATAGCGCAACAATTACGAACTTAATCGCCTCAAGGCGCTTTGCATCCTGTGTCGTCCTGATCCTTCAGAAGAGATGGGTCTTTCGATTTTTCCTGAAAGCCCGATGGTTTTCTTCCAAAGTGGATGGTCGTAGGTAGAGCATTCCAGAGCATTTCTGAGCTCTGATGTGTGCTGTGCAGTATGTGCCATCGAATATCTACCCCCTGCCTTCTGAAAGCTAAGAAATACTGTCTAAAATGAGTACTGTATTTGCAGCCATGTCTTCTCCACAGCTGTTTAAAAAGGCACAGCTTTATCACTGTGCATCGCCTGATGCTAGTCACTTCAATGGGCATATGTAAGGGTTTATTATCTTTTTAATGGTAGTGCTTGCATATTGGCAGATTTCGTGTATCTAATCACAAGAAAAAAATGTCAGTTTACCAGTCATTACATTTGCTGACTGCATTAATGTTGTGTGTGTGTTTTTTTTTTTTTTGTTACCTGATAATTCCGCCAGTAACCCTTCCTGTCCTAGGATGACCACATTCACTTGCTGTTAACTGAGAAAGTGTGTTTGGAATACAGAGCTTCTCCTGGGAAGGGCTGATTTTAAGAGAATACAAGATCTTTGAAACCCAATGGCTTTTTGCCTGGATCAACTGGTATATTTTGCACTTGCAGAACAAACGGACCTATAGAACATTTTTCAATGGCATATTTACCAAACCAAAGGCACCAGAAAAAAAAATTCATTATAGGGTTTACATACACTTTTTTCTTTAAGTGTAAGGAAAACCTTAATGTGCATAGCCTAATATAGAGAACTTTTTTGTCTTTTTAGGAGCTACTTTAGTTTTGCTGTTTTGACAGTAGATGTTAATATAGATAATTAATGCTTTCACACACCTGTTCCTGAACTACAACTATTGTAGAGGACAAGTAAACAGCAATTACATGGGTGTAAATATTTTCTTTGTGCTTGAAGTCTATGTAGATTACTACAGAATTTGGCTTGCAATGTAAGTGTAAAAAGTAGGGAATTATTTACTGGCCAAGGTTTAGGAAAGTTAGTGATTTTTTTTTTTTACACATTTAGTAGTTTTTATATTTCACTTGGGACAAAACTGCCAAAGTAAATATTTACATCACTTTAAAAAAATGTTCTTTAGTATTTCTAATGTAAATTAATGCTTCTCTTTTATCCTGTCTACTGTACGCTGGCACAAGAACTCCCAATTGATTATATTCTCCCATAGCTTCAAATGATCTAAAATTCACTTAGTGTGCACTAAATGCTTTTAGGAACCTAGTTCTTGCCTTGTAAAAGCAGTGGGGACAGAATCACTGCACTAAACATAGCCTGTGCAGAGAACAGTGCTGTGGGAGGGATTCAGTAGGCTCCACACACTACCTGCAGTAAGCTACAGGTGGGCAGAGACCAGATCAGTCACCCTGCACAAGGAGAGAGCAGCAGTGACCCAGTCTTTAGTTCAAAGTAATAGGCACATTTTCACAAAGAATTACTGCACTGATATGGAAGTAATTCACAAATCAATGCAAAATTCATACAAGATAACATGGGACTCTTGTATTTAGACAATATTGACTTATCCTGAAGTTCAGCTTTAAGAGACTTGACATTTGTTGAAAGCTTGCAACCAAGTTTAACTCTGATAACTAAAAATGTGTGTTTTTGGTTTTATTGCTCTTGATTCTTTGCTATGACATCAAAGGAGATGCACCTGGGGGGTCTAGATCACTCCACCTCTAAGAAGTATTACAGATATGAGACAAGGTCACTAGGCTTGTTAAGGACAGAAGCATTGCTTCTGTCCCATCATTATTTACCTTCTTCATTTAGATCTTTGGAAATGTCTGACACCAGATGAGGGGCTGCAAACAGTTGTGGGTCTTTGAAGTATAACACACCTGGCAGTACAAGCCACTGAGCACTCTGAAGCACAAAGAGGAACATAGATAACTTTTCATCACCTTCTCTATCTCCTTATCCTTTTGTAGTTGCCAATTAACTGCTTGTTTACTACACTCTATGAACTTACTGTAATTTATCACTATTTAGCTTGTTTTATTTCACAGTGGTAGAGAAGATGGTTATAAACATAAATCCTCTGAATTCAGCATGAATTACTGTATTTGCTGGCGTATAAGACTACCTTTTACAGTTAAAAAGAATGGGAAAAAAGCAGGGGTCGTCTTATACACCGGGTCAGCTGCTCGGAAACTTGCTGGATGTGCGGTAATACTGTATGTAGCTTTGGCTACATACAGTATATATAACGCTTAGCCAACCCTGGTGAGCGATGTATTTAAATGAATACAGAGCTTGCCTGGATTGGAGTAACAACCTCTGCCAATCCGAGCAGGCTACATACAGTATATACAATGCTTAGCCAATCCCGGTGAGCCATGTATTCAAATAAATACAGAGCTTGCCTGGATTGGAGTAACAACCTCTGCCAATCCGAGCTGGCTACATACAGTAGCCTGCTGGGATTGGCTTTGAGAGTCAGAGAGGCGTGGGCTGATGATGTTACCGCGTCTGCCAATCCAAGCAGGCTTTGTATTCATTAATAGAATACCCCACTTGCCGCGATTGGCTCCAGGTCCAGCAAGATGGAAGAAGAATATGGCTTCAGCTCCAGCAAGAATGAAGAAGAGTATGGCTCCAGAAGGAAGAAATATGAAGCGTCGGAAGCCTAGGAAGGGGGGTCGTCTTATACGGCGAGTACAGGCAAAAAATCTTAAACTGTAAAATTAGGGGGTCTTATACGCCTGGTCGCCTTATACACCAGAAAATGCGGTATGTTAAAGCAGAACTATAGGCTCCCCCCCCCCCCCCCCCCCCGATAGAGTAAGGGAGCATTATAACCCCTGTATGGTTTATTTTTGCCATCTGTGTCCCATTGGGGAAATTGGCCTTCACTTCCTGTCCCGTAGCCAAACCGTGAGTAGAAATTCCTGAAAATTAAGGCAGTCTTTTGAGGACCCCTAGGTCACCAGAATCGCTGTGCCTATTGGAAGATTTCCCCTCTATTACTTTTCTGGGACAACCCAAAATTTTGGGATTTTCTTTTACTTTCAATGATGATGAAACGGGACAAATGGAGAGGGTGAATCCTAACGAGGACACAGATCGCAATAAAAAGTGACAGGTGTTCTCATCCATCTCAATTCTATCCAAAATTTAAAAAAAAAAAATGTTGCTTTTAATTATACTTTTAAAGGGGTTGTAAACCCACATATGTTTTCACCTTAATGCATCCTCTGCATTAAGGTGAAAAAACTTCTGTCTGTCACCAATGACTGGGGGGGGCCGAGTCATACATTCGGCAGCTATGGACGCTGAATGAATGACTTGGGAGAACGCCCGCAAGGTAACCCCCCACAGGAGAGCTGCCGGGGGACTCCAGAAGTCGCGGATCAGGACCACACTGCAAAAACAAACTGCACAGTGGAGGCAAGTATGACATGTTTGTTTTATTTTTTTAAACTAAGGTTTACAACCACTTCAACCTCCCTGGCGATATGATTTGGTCTGGAATTACGTACCAAAAGCGGTACAATTATTTTGCATGAAAATTTGGCATTTTATACTGTAGGCTTGTAATTCTTAGGAATAACTCACTTAAATCTGTCCAAACCAGAGTCTAGTAGACATTCCAAGTATGATAACGTTTGAAACACAAAATCATAAAATTATAATATAATAAATAACTATAAACATAACAAATGATGATGTAATTATAATAAAAATTATTTAATAATGTAATCAAATCAAAATCACTGAAATGTGCTCAGTTGCAGAATTGTCGCTGTCATTGCTTTTATTTTTTTATGACGGATTTCCCCACAAAACGCTATCGCTCAATTCTGCAAGTGATTATAATTTATTATCGCTGTTTTCTAGCTGCTCTAAAATCACTTTTGACATAAAGGGACACTTTTGGTTGCTATGGACACTTTTGGTTGCTATGGACACTTTTGGTTGCTATGGACAATCTACAGTTTGAAAGCACAAAAAAAATGTTTATATTATATAAAAGTACATGTAGGGCACTGGGCAGTCCACTAGGGACAAGGGGGTATGTATTTTTTACATACAGTATATTGTAATCTTATAGATTACAGTACTGTATGTAATGTGTGTGTTTACATTTTTGAATTTGCCGCCGGTCTCCGCCCCCGTGCGTCATAACGTCGCAGGGAACGGAGATCGGCAGCGCGCGGGCACTGTGTGAATCGAATGGAGGACGCCACTCACTCACACAGCGGGGATGCATCGCTGGATCCAGGGACAAGGTAATTGCAGTAACCTGCCTGAAAAAGATAAGCCAGCACGCGCTGCACATTCTGCACATCTACCCCGAGCGTGACTCGGGGTTACCGATTTTTGCATAGAAAATCCACCCCGAGTCACGCCCGGGTTTACCGCTAAGGGGGTTAAAGATGGTGATTAGATGTGTTGTCAGAAACTTTGATGAATGTTTTTCGAAAGTACATGGAATGTACTTGGATATTTTGTTTGCTTCAATATTGGAATGAATGAAATTTCATGAAAACGAATTCAGTGTTCATTTGTGAAAAAAATTCCAATCTATTTCTATGGTTAAAATTGATTGTCTTTGACCCCATTATCTATTAGAATATCAAATGATCATTTCAAAGTCAAATTTTACTAAACAAGATTCTACCTGTGCATCACCTGCTTTGGTTAGGGAGGGTTTTATTGCTGATAATAGTGCTGCTGCTCATTAGAATCAAGAGATGCGAGTGGAAAAATTATGGATATCCAATGGAAACTGCTTTCAGCTGGCAGGACACCTTGGCTCAGACCTAGCACATGTTGGCAAGATGATGTTTTCCCAAATGGCCTAGACACTCCTTGGAATCATTTAGGAATACCACAAACTGTGACCACTGCATACTATAGTAAAGCCTTCTTAAAACAGAAGGTATTCATGTCTCATTCATTCACATATCCCAGAAATAAGAGGATTACTCCTCATTTAAGGACAGCAGTTAGCCATGCAAATCATTCCTTTATTCCCCAGCTGCTAAACGCATGTCCACCAATATTTATAATGCAACATTAGTTCAGTCCAAATGCAGGAAGAACACTTTTAAAAACACAGCAGTTGCCCGTTAAACGATTCAGATCTGCGATCAAATGCTGTCCAGAGGACCCTTATCGCATCACCTGGGGCCTATGACTCCCTTGTTTGGGACCCGGCCTTCCCACCGGCTATGTACGAAACAGGATTTAGACCATGGCAAAAATAAAATCATAGGAGGCTAGTCCTTTGGAGCAGACCCCACTCTAAGGACAGATACCCCTTCCAGTTCGCTTTACCGACACCCCATGCAGTGGCTTCAGAGACCAACTACTTCTTACATTCGGACTTTCCCATCCTTACCAGATATCCTAGCTGAACAAACAGGATTTGAGAAACTGCTCATGCAGGCAGAACCTCCAACGCATGTGGTCTCTCGAACTATGACACACTTATCCTGACGCACAAGCTATCCCTAGCCACTAACACCCAGGAAAACATATTTAAAATGGTAATTAGATGGTACAGATGCCCTTCAACTATACACCATTTAACCACTTCAGTCCCCGTGTATGCTCAATTGACGGCAGCTTAGGGGATCTGAATATCCAAGCTGCCGTCAATTGACGTCATCGTGTTTTCCGGCCACTGGGGGGCGCGCGCGCCAATGGCGGCGCGTCCCCGAGATGCCGATGCGCGTGCCTGGCGGTCGCGATGTCCGCCAGGTACCCGCTGATCGGCAGTTTTAGAGCAGGGACGTGGAGCTCTGTGTGTAAACGCAGAGCTCCACGTCCTGTCAGTGAGAGGAGACAGATGCTGTTTCTCTTGTTCATAGGGAGACAGCATCGGTCACCTCCCCCAGTCACCCCCTCCCCCCACACAGTTAGAACACACCCAGGACTCGCATTTAACCCCTTCCTCACCCCCTAGTGTTAACCCCTTCACTGCCAGTCACATTTATACAGTAATTAGTGCGTTTTTATAGCACTGATCGCTGTATAAATGTGAATGGTCCCAAAAATGTGTCAAGTGTCCGATGTGTCAGTCGCAATATCGCAGTCCTGACAAAATTCCAGATCGCCGTATTACTATTAAAAAAAAAAAAAAAAAAAATTGTAAATTCTATCCCTTATTTCCTAGCCACTATAACCTTTGCGCAAACCAATTACTATATGCTTATTGCGATTGTTTTTTTTTTTTTACCAAAAATATGTAGAATACATATCGGCCTAAACTGAGAAAAAAATATATATTTTTTTTAAAAAATTGGATTTTTATTATAGCAAAAAGTAAAAAATATTCTGTTTTTTTTTCAAAATTGTCGCTCTTTTTTTGTTTATAGCGCAAAAAAAAAACCGCAGAGGTCAATTTTGTTTGTAAGGCACGTCACACGACCGCGCAATTTTAATTTAAAGCGACACAGTGCTGAAAGCTGAAATTTCGCCTGGGCAGGAAGGGGGTATATGTGCCCAGTAAGCAAGTGGTTAAACTCGACAGTGCCAAGATACCTGTTGGCGGTGTCTTGGCTTCCAGGGTACCATGCTCTACATCTGGTAGGGATTTTGGCAGCGGATCTTCAAATTATAAAAAGATTTTCAGAATTAATAACGTAGGATCTTTGATCAAGTGATCAATGCTGAACCCAGCGCTCTAATGGAACTTGTTACGCTTGCGCGTGCAGTGATAAAAATCAAGAAATAAAGTAAAAAAGTAAAAGCAGTTAAAGCAGCTTTATATGATGTACCTGGCCATCCACATGCTTGGGGCTTCCTTGATAAACAATCAGCGCAACCCCCCCCTTGTCAGGAGAGCCACCGATCGTCTCTCCTCTACTCGCGTCTATGAGAGCAGATCAGTGGTTTTCTGTTCACATCGTAATCATCCGTGATTGGACACGGCTGATCACGTGGTAAAGAGCCTCCGCCAGAGGCTCGTTACTGGGATCGGAGATGCAGGGTGTCAGACTGACACCCCGCATCACCGATTGCTGCACTGCACGCCCCCACGTTATCCTGCTGGTTGTCAATAGATGTCCAGTCAGGATAACAGAACGTCGACTGATCCATGTTTGCTCTGCTTATTTCCTCTATCGGCAGTTGGATGCAAATAGACCATGTGTTTGTTTACATCTGACTGTCATCTGATCCAATCTCCCAGACGGATGGGGAAACGGATCCCCCATCATCCATCTGTTTATGAGGATGGGATCTGATGTCAGCGGGTGTAAATGTCTGTTTACATCTGCCACTCCATAGAGGGCAAATTATGGTCCGATTGGGTCTTCCTAAAATACTGACAGGCGGACCCGATCACCTGTGTGAAAGGAGCCTTAAAGTGGTTACCCCATCTACAGTACAAATATCAGCACGTGTAATGAATGGCATTTAACTGCTCCAGAAAAGGTCACAAGCGCAGTCCACCGGATATATACCTATACACAATAGTACATCGAAAATGACAGGGCGACTGTAGAAGTGTTACAATTCTCAATGCTTTTCACGGACATGTCTCTTCAGGAGAAGGCCTTTAACAAAAAATGTGGGTACATATTCCAACAAATGGATGATGGTTGCTGCCAAATACGGAATCAAGGAGAAGGGCATCCCAAAACCGGTGGGTGCTTGTGACCTTTTTTTCAGGGCAGTTAAATGCCACTATACATGCTGATATTTGTAGTATGGATAGGGTTACCACTTTAAGGCCGCTTTCAGACAAAGTGGAATTTGTGAAGTGGACCCTCCTGTTCAGTGGGGGGATCTCTTCGCTGATCCCGGTTGTGCAGGCGGAAGATAGGTATGTGTCCTCCGCTATGTAAAGCAGGCACAGCGGAACTTATCCCCATCGGTTTTGTTTTTAGAGAATCCGTTCAGATGCCTTCAGGTGTCGGCAGTGTGCTGATGTCCCCTGCTCCATAGAAAACAGTGGGTGAAAACCAGACAGTTGGACCTTCTCGGTCCGCTGGTGTGAAAGGGGCCAACAGTCTTCTGTTGATACTGTGTGTGTTTGGATTTTTACTATACCCATAACTATAACTATACATTTGTGTATGCCTGTGTCCCTTTCATGTATGTCTGTTTTCTTTGAGAGACAATACACCATTAAATTTCCCCCCAGTACCTTTTTGTTGACTGTTTTAAGTCAGCTATTTTTCTATGTATCCTTAAAAAAAAAAAAAAAGCAAAAAAACAATACAGTCACTCCGTTTTTTTTTTTTTTTTCCCTCTCATTTTCCAAGAAAGACCACAAGGTTAATTCCGTACCTTGTTTCTAATAAACAGCAGACATCCTTTTTCAACTGTTGGCCTGTCCCCACCATTGTATTAGTTTCCTGCCTGGTCTTGTGCCTGTGACAGAAGCAGCTTGCTTAAGATGTTCAGTATGCTTCCTGTCAAGTGTTGTGCAGATGGATAGTGGTGCCCTGCTTAAAGTAGAAGTTAACATGATTTTTACATATCGATTTTTGGGGAATTTCTTAAAGAATAACTGTGGCCTTGCATAAAATAAAAAAAAATGTGCTCCAGAACTTGGTCATATTAAAGGCAACTTTTTATAATAACAAACATGTCATACTTCCTGCTTTGTTCCATGGTTTTGCACAGAGCAACTGCTATTGTGCTCATCACTGGATTGAGATGGGGTTTGGGTAAGTATTGGGGGAGGGGGCTTTTTACCTTCATGCATTGAATGTTATAAAGTTTTGGGTAGTTTTTTTAGGTTCTACATTTTTAACACATAAGTATATGCATATGCCTATGTATTAAAATATATATTTCTATATCTGTCGACCGACCTGCCTTGTGAGATAGAGATGTAATTTAAATTTGTCATTTTGTGGTAGGACATTTGAACTAGAGAAAAGGTGAGGATGCCCAAAAG